>SNVD02013229.1:0-80454 GCA_013180625.2 Boswellia sacra
CTCACCCGCCAAAGCAATATTGGGAGTGTCCAAGGCAACGATGGTACAACTTGGCACATGGAATGGTAAGCTTGATTTCTCCATCGTCCCCATGGATGACTTCAAGTAGTGCTTGGAATGGAATTCTTCGACCAAGTTCATGCCTTCCCCATACCATCTTCTAACTCCCTCAACATACTCGATGGGAGTCATGCATGCATGGTCAAGGCAGAACGCGTAGCAAAGGTTGAAGGCAAAATGTTCTCTACACTACAACTCAAACGGGGAACGAAGACGGATCCAAGTTTCCTGACCACCGTTCGAGAACAAAACATTGGTGAGGATGTTGCCATTGCCAAGGGCCCAATGCCAAGCAAAATTCAAGCCATCCTTGAGAAATATAAGGATGTGAAGCCTCGAGAGTCCCCAAAGAAGTTGCCTTCACGACGGGAAGTCAATCATCAAATCGAGTTGAAGCTCGATGCCAAGCCTCCAGCCATGGCGCCTTGTTGCATGGCATCACCCAAACTTGTGGAGTTAGATAAACAACTCCAAGACTCGCTCGAGTACAAAGCGGGCAAGGCAAATGTTGTGGCCAACGCCCCAAGTCACAAGGCGAAACTCGCCACTTCGAGCATGAGTCATCCACAAAGTGTGCTCATCGACGGCATCAAACAAGGCCTAAAGCACGACCCCATAGCCAACAACCTATTGAAGTTGGCAAGTGAGGGGAAGAGTCCAGCGGCCTACAAGCTTGCAAAAGAATGGCATGAGCAAGCCGATATTACAAGAGCATGCTTGGACAAGGCCGCCAAACGGATGAAGAAGTGGCGGACACCAAGAGATGACACCTCACATTCCAAGAGGAGGACTTAGTACTCATCAAGCTCCTACCCCAATAATTCAAATCACTTCGTAAAGTGCACTAGGGGTTGGTGCAAAAATATGAAGGTCCCTTCCCAATTCTCAAGCGAGTGGGTGAAGTCTCCCACAAGGTTCGACTGCCCCCTAACCTTAAAATCCATCCGGTCTTTCATGTGAGCTTTCTCAAGCCCTATCATGAGGACAAGGAAGATCCAAGCAGAAGCCAGTCCAAGAGAGCACCCACAGCCGTAGTCACCGCATTCGACAAGGATGTGTAATACATCCTTACAGATCGAGTAATACGAAGGAGTGGAGTTCCACCATACACCGAATACTTGGTAAGGTGGAAAAACCATCCGGATAGTGAGGCAAGTTGGGAACGCGAAGACACCTTGTGGTAATTTAGCAAGCACATCCAACGCTACAAGGACGAGAGCGCGTCGAGGACATCGCGAAATTAGGTGGGAGAGGATGTAACGACCCGTCTAATTTACTTGCTAGAGAGCCCATTTATGTGTAAAGACTTGGCCTGGCTTCTAGAAAGTTGCAAGCCCAAGTCCATCTTCTAGAATTCTCTAGCAAGATAGGATAAGATAGGACAATATAAGAATATTCCTTTGTACTTGTATATATTTGGTAAGTCTAGTAGATTATTCTAGATAGTTATTTAGGACCATTAGATGCACTAGATCTAGGCCATTCATTTGAGAGGTGGTTCCTATATAAACCCCTTCAAGCTCATTTTTAAATCATCCACACAAATCCACAAGAATCCACAAGAATTCACAAAGCATCCAAGCATTGTAAAGCTTTCAAGTATAATACAAAGCTCTTTTGCTTAGCAATTATTGTCTCCATCTCTTGTCTGCTTTGCCTACAGGCTCTTCGGCTCAACGGTCCTTTCTTCTCCTTGAGCGAAAAGACTAGCATCAAGGCTTACTTAGCAACTTTCGGAGTCAAGTTGCCTAAGTGCCGCACGAGCGTGCTGCGCAAACCTCTAAGCTCGTGAAACTAAGCTAATGCCTAATTTTAACATAACTCTAATGTTTTATATAATAATATCCATAACCCTACAAGGACTACATTTTGTTAAATTAGTCATCTAACACATTAAGAAATATATAATAACTATTATAACCTTCAACCATATTATGTTTTATTATTTAAATATTTTATAACTGACTTAGCGTTTAAACAAAACATTATAAAATGTTTTGCAATAACCTTATACTAAAAGACAACAAATATGAAACTTCTAAATAAAATAAATTATAAAAATTTAAAAAAGATGCATAATCAAAGTCATATTAAAAATAATGATGTTAAATATAAACAAAAAAGATTAATTAAAATAATAAAAATAAAATAAACGGATTAAAATATGGTATTTTGATGCTAAAAAACTAAATATAATTAATTAAACTACCAAAAATAAAACTGAAACGAAAAGAAATTTTCTTATAATTAAAATAAATAAATTATAATAACCCCTCAAAAAAAGTCCAAAACCCTGAAACTATATTAATTTTAAATTAATGTAAAACACCAATCAACTTTACTCAAACAACTAAATTCACAAAAGAGTGGTATGTTTTGAAGGTGTAGATAGTAGTTGATGCATTCATTTTATGTATTTTATTGTTTATGATTTTCTTTTCAGTATAGATTTATGAGATTATTTTGTTAAAATAAATGAACTTATTACTACATAAGCAAATGACTTAAGTTACTTTTTTATCCTTTAGGTGTTAAATTTAACTAAAATTAGTTAACAGTATGGTTGTGGATAATATTATTCAAAACATCAGGGCTATGTATAATATTAGACCTTAGTTCAGGGTTACTTACAATAATTTTTCTTGTTTTTAATCTTTTTTATACTTAAAACTCAACAACATCAAACCTTAATGTATTTCTTAGTTATGTCGTAATACATTTGAATTTGTTAACTCACATCAAATTTGTAGGCAAATGTCAAAAATGGAAACCTTTTCTTGCCATTTAAAATTTCATCGTCTTGAGTATTTGCTTAATATAGAAATAAATTGTGATTCAATTTCAATGACACATTTTGTCGTCAACAACTTGTTCACCAGGTTCGTAGATTAATTCATTTATAGCCAGCACTTTGACAGTTCTAAGTACATAAGATTTACATTAAAATCTGAAAACAAATTATTGTTTTCTTCCATTAAAATTCCAAGTTTTAAGCATAAGATTAGAATATTGAAAACAAAAAAATTATGATTATACACTGCAGATCATTATATTTTTCATGATTTTGTCATTAAATTTTTTTATTGAATCCGTTGTAGGAATCTGATTATTCTCTCTTTTTCTCTGAATCGAGGTTCAAACCCTGGCAGTGGAATCCTTGTTGTTATTGCTATTGTTTTTTTATTTTTTCCTTAAAACTCAATAACATCAAACCTTAATGTATTTTCTTTGTCATGTCATAACACTTTTGAATTTGTAAACTCACTTCAAGTTTGTAAGCAAATGTTAACAATGGAGACCCTTTTTCGCCATTTAAAATTTCATCATCTTGACCGTTATTTTAATATAAAAATAAATTGTGATTCAATTTCCATGACACTTTTTATTGCCAACGATTTGTTTGCGAGAATTGTAGATTATCTCGTTTATAGCTAGCACTTTTGTGATTCTAAGTACGTAAGATTTACATTAGAATCTGAAAATGAATTATTGTTTTCTTCCCTAAAAATTCCAAGTTTTAAGCAAAAGATTTAGAATTTAAAATAAAAAATTATGATTATACACCATAGAGCATTGGATTTTTCAAGATTTTGTCATTAAAATTTTTTATTGAATCCGTTGTAGGAATTTGATTATTCTCTTTTTCTCTAAATCCAGGTTCAAATCCTGGAAGTGGAATCCTTATTTATTACTTAAAACTCAATAACATCAAACCTTGACGTTTTTCTTTGTCATGTCATAATACATTTGAATTTAAAAAACTCACATCAATTTTGTAGGCAAATGTCAACAATGGAAAACCTTTTTTGCCATTTAAAATTTCATCGTCTTGAGGATTATTTTAATGTAAAAATAAATTGTGATTCAATTTCAGTGACACTTTTACCGTCAACGACTTGTTTACCATAGTCGTAAATTAATTCATTTATAGCTAGTACTTTGGCAATCCAAGTACGTAAAATTTACGTTAAAATCTAAAGACAAATTATTGTTTTCTTCACTGCAAATTCCAAGATTTAAGCATAAAATTTAGCATATTAAAAATAAAAATAATGATTACACACTGCAAAGCATTGGATTTATCAAGAGTTTGTCATTAAAAATTTTTATTGAATTCGCTGTAGCAATTTTGTCATTCTTTCTTTCTTTGAATCTAGGTTCACTGGTTTAGATCTTGGCAGGGGAATTCATATTGTTATTTATTATTAATTTTTACTTAAAACTCAATAATGTCAAAACTTAACGTATTTCTTAATTGTGTCATAATATATTTGAATTTGTAAACTTGCATCAAACTTGTAGGTAAATGTCAATAATGGAAAATTGTTTTCCCCAATTAAAATTTCATTGTGTTGTGCATTATTTTAATATAAAAATAAATTTTGATTCAATATAAATGACACTTTTTATTTTCAACAACTTGCTCCCGAGAATTGTAGATTAATTCTTTTACAACTAGCACTTTGACAATTCTAAGTACATAAAATTTACGTTAAAATATGAAAACAAATTATTGTTTTCTTCCATTAAAATTACAAGTTTTAAGCACAAGATTTAGAATATTAAAAACAAAAAATTAAGATTATACATCGCAGAGCACTGGCTTTCCAAAGATTTTGTCATTAAAAATTTTCACTGAATTCGCTGCAGCAATTTGGTTATTCTCTCTTTCTTTGAATCTAGGATTAAATCTTGGCAGCGGAATTGTTATTGTTATTTTTCTTATTTTCTTTATTTAAAACTATATAACATGAAACCTTAACGTATTTTGTAGTTATGTCATAGTACATTTGAATTTGTAAACCCGTATCAAATTTGTCAGTAAATGTTAACAATGGAAACCTTTTTTTGCCATTTAAAATTTCATCGTCCTGAGCTTTATTTTTAATGTAAAAATAAATTGATTCAATTTCAATGACACTTTTTTATTCTCAACAACTTGTCTACGAGAATTGTAGATTAATTCTTTTGCAGCTAGCACTTTGACTGTTGCGCAAACCGGGAGCGAAACTAACAAAACAACTAAATGCACAATCACAAACTATGCTAGATAATTGAATATAATAGCAACTAAAGAGGCAACCAATCAACCAACAATGCAGAAATAGAAAGAACACAAAGATTTAACGAGGTTCGGTATTAGTACCTACGTCCTCGGGCGCCGCTGAAGAAACCTTCCACTATCTTCAAAGAGAATTACAAACGTTTAGGCCACAATACAAATACCATAACTATTGGGCCAAACTGTAATTACTCGAATAGTTAGGCCAAACTGTAATTACCTAAACAATTGGGTAATACTACAAATACCTAAAATCAAAGGGGGAAAAAGCAAATATTACAAACTTTAAGGTCCTTAATGAAAGGCCCTTAAACTATGAGGTCTTATATGTGACACCTTACAAATATAGGGGATAGAGGAGAATTTCTAATGGGACACTTAACTATCTCCCACATAGGTTCTTTTATAAGCCCACATGAGACCCAAGCTTTACTACTTAACCAATGTGGGATCTCTCCCACTTGCATATGAGCCAAAACTCAACAAATCTCCACCTTGGCGAATACGCCGACCCACCACAAATTTCTTCTTTTTCCCACATTCTCTATCACAATTGCAACGCCTTCAAATACGCCCAATGGCGTAATCAAACTCGCACAATGTTGATCAAGTCCAAACAATGACTGAACTTGATCACTGTCACAACCTTAGTCAACATATCTGCGGGATTCTCGGTAGTCTCAATCTTCTAAAGTAAGATTCTCCTTTCATCAATAATCTCCCGCACAAAATGATACCGAACATCAATATGCTTTGTACGACCATGGATTCCTCGCTAATTGGATAGCACTTTGACTATCAGAATAAAGAGTAATCTTCTTTTGCCCAATTCCCAATTCATTCAGCAATCCCTGTAACCAAATAGCTTCCTTCACAGCCTCTGTCATTGCCATATACTCTGCCTCTGTAGTAGACAAAGCCACCGTAGATTGTAAAGTAGACTTTCAACTGATTGGTCCTCTTGCAAGAGTAAACACATAACCGGTTGTCGATCGACGTTTATCCAAATCACCAGCATAATCTGAATCAACATAACCAATAGCATACTGATCACACGTATCATCCCTCTCAAAGACTAAGCCAACATCTACGGTTTTCAACAAATACCGTAGAATCCATTTCACTGCTTGCCAGTGTCCTTTACCAGGATCATGCATATACCTGCTCACAACTCCAACTCCAAAATGTCGGGTCTCATACATACCATAGCATACATCAGGCTACCAACTGCATTAGCATATGGAACTCCAGACATATACTCTTGTTCCTCATCTGTACTAGGACATAAAGATGCACTAAGCTTCATATGAGGAGCAAGTGGAGTACTTACAGGTTTTGACTGCTCTGTAATGCCAAACCGCTGTAGTACCTTCTTCAGATATTGCTTCTGAGTCAAACAAATCTTGCTTCTCTCTCTATCTCTCCTAATCTCCATACCTAGTATCTTTTTAGCTTCACCCAAATCTTTCATCTCAAACTCTCGATTCAACTGAGTCTTCAACTTTGCAATTTCTTCGACATTCATTGAAGCTATCAACATATCATCAACATACAAGAGTAGATAAATGAAAGAACCATCACGTAGCCTCCGAAAATACACACAATTATCAAATTTGCTTCTTGTGTGCCTCTGACCCATCATAAACCGATCAAATCGCTTGTACCACTGTTTCGAAGATTGCTTCAAACCATAAAGTGATCTTTTCAATTTACAAACCAAATTTTCCTTACCAGCAACTTTGTATCCCTCTGGCTGAGTCATATAGATTTCCTCTTCTAAGTCACCATGTAAAAATGCAGTTTTTACATCAAGTTAAACTAGTTCCATATTCATCTGAGTTACCAAGGCCAATAAAATTCTAATGGAAGAATGTTTCACAACTGGAGAAAATACCTCATTGTAGTCAATTCCTTCCCTCTGAGTGTAACCTTTAGCCACCAACCTTGCCTTGTAGCGGACGTCATTCTTGTCAGGAAATCCATCTTTCTTTGTAAATACCCATTTGCACCCAATTACCTTTTTACCCTTCAGTAGTTGAGCTAGCTCCCAAGTTTCATTCTTCTGAAGAGACTGCATCTCTTCACTCGTAGCTGTCTTCCACTGATCAACTTCAAAATATCTAACTGCCTTTCTATAAGTGGAAGGAACATCAGCATCTACATGTTGACCCAGGTATGGCAACCCAAGAGGGGGGTGAATTGGGTTTTTATTTATCAAAACGGATTTGTAAAACTTTTCTTTGAAGATCAAAATTATTTAACTCTTTCTTTGAGAATGAAGGTGAAGAAGATGAAATTAGAAGTTATCAAATATGTAATCAAGAGAATAATAATAATGAACAATCGCAAGTGCAAGTAAATATAAAGAGATAGGGATAGAGAGAGTGCAAACTCAATTTACGTGGTTCGGCAAACCTTGCCTACGTCCACGGGCTCCTAGCTCCACGAGCTAAGCTTTCCACTAAGTTGTAGAAATCTTACAACTTGCTTGATGAACAACCTCACCAAGACTTTTTCTTCCAACTCTTGTACACACACCAGAGTTTTCTTCTTGATGAACAACCTCACCCAAATAGTACAAACTTCCTTCACACTACTGATAACAAAACACCACCACACATATTTCTTCTTGATGCAAACCACACCATACACACCAGACAAACTTTCCTTCAAAACCCTTGATAACACCACACCATAGAGTTCTTCTTGATGAACAACCTCACCAAGGAAATATTTCTCTCAAGGATAACTTTTATCCTTTACATTAAGATCTCACTCTCACCACAATACAAGAACAAAGATAATTGTTTATAACAAAATACAACTCTCCTCAAAGAGTAGATAACAAATATAAAAGCTCTCTAAAAATGATATTTCCCTTATTTGTGGCTTGATGGATGTTCTTGAATGAATGGGAGAAGGGCTCATTTTATAGGCAAATGAGATGAACTTGATCAAGTGAAGACACCAATTCCAAAGTTTCTGCCTACCATAAAAACCGTAATATTTTCTGCCATTTTTGTCAATGTTTTGTTTGAAATTTTAAAATCTGTAAAACATAAAAGATCTGCACATTTGAATAAGCTTTCCAACGCATCAAGAATCAAGTCATTTGGATATCTGTAGCTCAAGATATGGCCAAAACACCATTCGGTGCTCATGTGACTTGATTTTTTCTCCATGTGTCAGTCCACCGACTTGAATGATAATTCTGTCAGCCTTCCGTTTAAAATTTGAATTTCTTCAAAACATAAAATATCTTCATATTTGAATAAGCTTTCCAAAACATTAAGATTCAAAGAATTTGGATATCTCTATCTTAAGATATGGCCAAAACACCATTCGGTGCTCATGTGAGTTGATTTTTCTTCTCTGTGTCAGTCCACCAAATTGCATGTCAATTATATCGGCCTTCCATTTGAAATTTGAATTTCTTCAAAACATATGAAATGTGCTTCATTAAGTCCTCTTTCCAATGCCGTAAGAATCAAGTCATTTTTATTTTTCTAGCTCAAGATATGTCCAAAAGAGTATTCAGTGCTCATGTCAGATGCTTCCATTTGTCTTTCAATTTGCATGATGATTTGGACAACCTTACACTTGAAATTCGAATTTCTTTGAAACATATGAAATGTTATAAATTGAGTAAGCTTTCCAAAGGCTTAAGAATCACATCATTTGGATATTTGTAGAGATATATATGACCAATTGATTGAACATTGCTCCTGTATCACATTCCTTGAGTCAATCCTTGTTCTTAAACTTTGGTGCCTTTAACATGTAGTCTTCTCCTTAGCTTCAACACTTCATTTTAATTAGCCTCTTCTTGATTTTAAAATTATTTCAATGATCTTACTCTTGCACATAAATAAACATGTTAGTAAATCTCAATTAATCAATGTGTATTGTTATCATCAAATTATCATGTAGCCTTAGGGCTAACAATCTCCCCCTTTTTGATGATGACAACCCATTGATTGCTTTAAAATATAATCTAAAATCAAGAATGAAAATAAAATCAAGAATAAACAAAAAATTGGCACTTGTTATGAATATAAGCAATCCAACCATTTCTCCCCCTTTTGTTATCATCAAAAAGATATAATCAAATTAATTACTCCCCCTAAATATATTCTCCCCCTTAACATATGCTACCATTCAAAAATTATCATATAAAAGGAAAATTAAGCATATCCAATATGTCTAATTCTTTTCTAATTATGCAAAATCTATCTTGACTAAGGGGTTTATTTGTTGAAAAAAAAAATTTTGTTTAAAAAAGTTCTCACTTGTTTTTCAAATTGACAAACATCACAAATCTTGTTATTTTCAAATTTTATTCTTGGAAAACCATCAACTAAATCATTTTTAGAAGTTTTTAAAATTTTGTCCATGCTAGCATGACCTAACCTTCTATGCCATAACCAAGCATCATCATTAACAATGAAACAATTTTCTACATGATCATTAACATCAATATCAATTGTATATTACCAACAAATAATGTCTTATTGTTACTAACATCCTTAATCACACATCTATTAGGCTCAAAAGCAACAAAATACCCTTTATCACACAATTGACTAATGATAATCAAATCATGTTTTAAACCATTACCAAGCAAAATATTTTCAATAATAAGTGAAGAAGGATTACCAATATCACCATGTTCGATTACCCTTCCTTTGGCCTTATCACCGAAGGTCACATATCCTCCTTTCTTCATGATTAATCTTGAAAATTTGGAGGCATCTCCGGTCATATGCCTTGAGCATCCACTATCTAAGTACCACTTGTGTTTGCACTCCTTTTTCTCTACAATCAACATTCAAGGAGTAACTTTTTGGTACCCAAAAGTTCTTGGGTCCTTGGGGGTTAGTTATGGTACTTTTTGGAACCCATATTTGTTTTAGATTAGGATTTTTCCTAATATAGCAAGAATACACTTTATGTCTTTTACTTCCACAATAAGTACATGAATGATTAGGATTATTCCAAAAAGATGCATGAGCAAAATAATTTTTAAAATACTTTTGATTTTTATGAGTTTTATATCCTAAGCCTCTTTTATCACAAACACACCTTTGGTTTTGTAACATAGAGTTCAAATTTTTGGTGCTTTTTGTAAAACTATCAACAATATTTCTCAAGTCATTATTTTCCTTTTTCAAAATAACATTTTCTTTCTCCAATTTATCAAAATCCTTTTGTTGTAAAATGTCATTTTCAGTTTTTAATAAATGTATTTGACTTTCCAAACTTTCAAAATCTTTTTGCTTTAAAATTTCATTTTCATTTTCTAAAGCTTCATTTATTTCCACCAACTCTTCTAAATGAGATAACATGATTTTTGACTTCTTTTTGAAAGCATTGATTTTTGAATTTTGTTTATCAACTTGCACATGTAAATTTTGGAATGCTTCAAGTAATTCATCATATGAAAGCTTAGGATCATAGTTTAGAATACTTACCTCATCTTCTCTTAAAGCCATGAAGCACATATTTGCCATTTCACAATCTTCTTCTTCGGTGGAGCTAGCCTCACTATCATCCCAATTTGAGGCTTTCATTGCTTTGGATTTCTTGTCTTGATTCTTCAAGTATGGACAATCCATTCTAGAAATCTTCTTGAATCCTTGGTTTCTTCTAATCATCCTTTTTAGCTTTCTTGTGATGAATGCAAGATCTTCATCATCTCCTTCGTCATCGGAGTCATCTTTTTCTTTCGTTGAAGATTTGAAAGCGATATTTTTCTTTTTCTTGAAATCTTCTTCATTCTCCTTCAAGGTAATTTCATGAGTCATGAGAGAACCCATAAGTTCTTCTAATGGTAGTTTGGTGAGGTCCTTTGCTTCTTGAATTGCCGTCACCTTTGGCTCCCAAGATTTTGGTAGACACCTAAGAATCTTTCTCACCATTTCAACATTAGAATAAGATTTACCAAGAGATTTCAAACTATTAATAATATCCGTAAATCTAGTAAACATTTCAGAAATTGATTCATCCGATTTCATCTTAAAAAGCTCATAACTATGAACTAGCATACTAATTTTGGATTCTTTAACTTGACTAGTTCCTTCATGAGTTACTTCAAGTGTGTGCCATATTTCTTGTGCTGTAGAACAAGTAGATATTCTATTAAACTCATTTCTATCTAGAGCATAATATAAAACATTCATAGCTTTAGCATTCAAACTCAATTTCTTTTTATCATCTTCACTAAACTCTTTAGGTTCTTTAAGCATGCATTCCCCATTTTCAATTTTGGTAGGAACAAAAGGTCCTTCCAAAACAATAGACCACAAATCATAATCAAAAGATTTCAAGAAAATACTCATTCTAGTTTTCCAATAAGAGTAATCACTTCCATTAAAAAAAGGAGGTCTAGAGATAGAAAATCCCTCAACATATGAAGTTGAATTAAAAGTTGCCATCGCTCAAAAATCGATTAAGATTTAAAAAATTGAGCAACCTTGCTCTGATACCACTTGTTGACCCAGGTATGGCAACCCAAGAGGGGGGGGGGGGTGAATTGGGTTTTTATTTATAAAAACGGATTTAGAAAACTTTTCTTGAAAGATCAAAATTATTTAAATCTTTCTTTGAGAACAAAGGTGAAGAAGATGAAAATAGAATGCAATCAAGAGAATGGCAATAAAGAACAATCCAAGTGCAAGTAAATATAAAGAGATAGGGATGGAGAGAGTGCAAACTTAATTTACGTGGTTCGGCAAACCTTGCCTACGTCCATGGGCTCCTAGCTCAACGAGCTAAGCTTTCCACTAAGTTGTAGAAATCTTTACAACTTGCTTGATGAACAACATCACCAAGACTTTTTCTTTCAACTCTTGATAACACCACACCAAGAGTTCTTCTTGATGAACAACCTCACCACGGCAACTTCCTTCAACCATTGATAACACCACACCAAGAGTTCTTCTTGATGAACAACCTCACCAAGGCAAATTCTTTCAACTCTTGATAACACCACACCAAGAGTTCTTCTTGATGAGCAACCTCACCAAGGTAACTTCCTTCAACTCTTGATAATACCACACCAAGAGTTCTTCTTGATGAACAACCTCACCAAGGAAACTTCCTTCAACTCTTGATAACACCATACCAAGAGTTCTTCTTGATGAACAACCTCACCAAGGAAAGAGTTCTCTCAAGGATAACTTTTATCCTTTACAAGTAGATCTCACCCTCACCACAATACAAGAACAAAGAAAATTTTTACAACAAAAGTATAACTCTCTTCAAAGAGTAGATAAAGAATATAAAAGCTCTCTAAACTTGATATTTCTCTTATTTGTGGCTTGATGGATTCTTCTCTTTTTCTTCTTGTCTTTTTGCTTGATAAAATACTTCTCTTGCACTACTTGAATGCATGGGAGAATGGCTCCTTTTATAGGCAAATGAGATGAACTTAATCAAGTGAAGACACCATCTCCAAATTTTCTGCCCACCATAAAAACCGTAATCTTGTCTGCCATTTTTGTCAATGTTCCGTTTGAAATTTGAAAATCTGCAAAACATAAAAGATTTGCACATTTGAATAAGTTTCCAACGCATCAAGAATCAAGTCATTTGGATATCCGTAGCTCAAGATATGGCCAAAACACCATTCGGTGCTCATGTGACTTGATTTTTCCTCCATGTGTCAGTCCACCGACTTGAATGATAATTCTGTCAATCTTCCGTTTGAAATTTGAATTTCTTCAAAACATAAAAGATCTTCATATTTGAATAAGCTTTCCAAAACATTAAGATTCAAAGAATTTGGATATCACTATCTTAAGATATGGCCAAAACACCATTCGGTGTCTATGTGAGTTGATTTTTCTTCTCTGTGTCAGTCCACCGAATTGCATATCAATTATGCCAGCCTTCCATTTTAAATTTGAATTTCTTCAAAATATGAAATGTGCCTCATTATGTCCTCTTTCCAATGCCATAAGAATCAAGTCATTTTGATTTTTCTAGCTCAAGATATGTCCAAAAGAGTATTCGGTGCTCATGTCAGCTACTTCCATTTGTCTTTCAACTTGCATGATGATTTGGACAACCTTGCACTTGAAATTTGAATTTCATTAAAACATATGAAATGTTATAAATTGAGTAAGCTTTCCAAAGGCTCAAGAATCACGTCATTTGGATATTTGTAGAGATATATATGACCAATTGATTGAACATTGCTCATGTGTCACATTCCTTGAGTCAATCCTTGTTCTTAAACTTGGTGCCTTTAACATGTAGTCTTCTCCTTAGCTTCAACACTTCATTTTAATAAGCCTCTTCTTGATTTTAAAATTATTTCAATGATCTTACTCTTGCACATAAATAAACATGTTAGTAAATCTCAATTAATCAATGTGTATTGTTATCATCAAAATTATCATGTAGCCTTAGGGCTAACACCTTCCATTTATTTGTGAACTGGCTTCGAACGAATTTCTCCCAAACTTCATCACTAATGAAATTGTATTCATCTGGCTTCTTTGCTAGGGCATCTTTAATAGTCCCACATTTCAACACCCTATCTAAAGTTAAAACAGTCTTAAACTGTCGCCATGCCCTTGAAGCTTGTTTCATGACATATTCTTTATGGACTGGATCAACATCATAGTGCTTCTGATAGTTTAAAAGGAAAAAAAAAAAAAAGAAAAATGGATTCAAGAAGAACTACTATATAAAAAAACAACACTTATATAACCAAAAATAAACATAATCTTCGTACTACAACCGATTCCCATATTCTATCTTTTGTCTCTTGATCCACGAGTCTCCAATCATTTATTAGTATTGAGGTTGCATTGCGTGCTTCAAGACTAATAGTTGAAATAAAGTTGTTTGAAATAAGCGTTTCTTCTGGCTGATTATACTCATTAAATTCAATTCTAATTCTTTCTTCGTTAAGACCTCTATTTCTCCTAATATTCTTGCAAATTCCTCATTTTCTACGAGAAGTTGTTGAACCGCCCTCAGTTTGATCATTACTAGATTGTTTTCCTCCACTCATTGTTACAACCTGCACAAAAAAAAAAGTCAAGCATCCACTCAAATACTTCAAGTTATACAACATAGCATGGAATATAAGAGAAATAAAATAATGGTGATGCAACATTACTAAGCAAAATAACTGAAACAACAATAAGCACTACCAATATCTCAATTGTATTTCCTCCATGGTTCAATTATTAACCCAAACACCCTCACAATTATCACGAACGTAGTTGATATCATCATCATCAAATATATCAAATGATTCAATATTAGGAAAAATATTTATGAATGGATGATGATCAACCAAACTAGGTATTTGGTCATGAATTATATCGATTTTGTATGATTTATCATTGGTAAATTGTACCACCGACCATCTACCATCACTTGGGTCTGTTACATAAAAAACTTGTTTTGCTTGTGCAGCAAGGATGAAGGGATCTGACTTGTGGCCAATACGATTAAGATCCACCAATGTCACACTAAGGTCATCCACTCTCATGCCCCCGTTGCTGTCCACCCAATCACACTTAAAAATTGGCACAATTAGTATATGATAATCAAGAGCCCAAATCTCTTTTATAACTCCATAGAAAAGCAAGTCTCCCGTAATTGGGTTTTTGTCTTTTGAACTTGCAACCTGCATTGTTCTTGCCTTGACACTAACTCCACTATTTTGATGGACTTTATCATCCCTGTGGTCTCTTGTATGGAAGTGGTAGTTGTTGATGATGTAGCCTAAATAACTTGTGACATATGAATGAGGCCCTAGAGCTAACCATTTCAACGTAGAAGACACGGGCTCATAATTATTTATTGAATTCGAAACCTAGTAAGAAATAACATTTTATATTAAATGAAATGTTAATATGTTATTGAAGCTATATACATATGGCAGAGCAAATAAAGAAACAGTTTACCTTATCTTTAAACCATTGGATAAAGCTACGATTGTGTTGGGTTTGCAACCACTTAGCATTTTTTGCTTGCCTTGGGAAATGATTCTTTAACACTTGCATATGCTCTCTAAGTGGCCAAAAGAAAAGAGGTAAATTATAATTAATGATAAATTGAAACTAACGGAAAGCACAACGATGGAACAAAGTGAGCGAGAGAGACTTACTCAATGTAAGGTTACACTTCCTCATTGTTTTCCAACACATAGAGATGAGCTTGCTCCCAATCTTCAACAGTGATAGAGATCACTCTACCTCCAACCAGGGGACCATCAACTTTATCTAGATTAATATCGTTTAAATACTTCCCACAAAATTCAATCGCTTCTGTTGCAATATAACACTCTACAAGACAACCTTCGAGACGATTTCTATTTCGGACAAACCCTTTTAGAATTTTCATGAAGCGTTCAAAAGGGTACATCCATATTAAATAAACTAGACCACACAACCTTACTTCTCTAACCAAATGGACTGTTAGATGCACCATTATGTCAAAAAAAAAAAAGGTGGGAAGTATTTTTAAAGCAAGCACAAAGTAACCACTAGATCACTTTCTATTTGGTTTAATTTAGGCACATCAACTACTTTGGTGCAAATATCATTAAAGAACATACAAAATCTTGTAATAGCATATTGAACATGCTTAGCAAAATTGATCTAATGGCCAATGGTAAAAGTTGTTGCATAAGGGTGTGACAATCATGGGACTTGAGACCAACAAGCTTTAAATCATCCAATGACACTAGGTTCTTAAAGTTTGAACAATATCCAAATGAGACTCGAAGGTCATACAAAGTTTGGCAAAAAATCTGTTTTTCTTTCTTACTTAAGGAGTAGCAAGCAGGAGGCAAGTACGCTCAGTTGTTTACAACCTTCGGTTGTAACTTCTTTCGTAAACCCGTGTGCACAAGATCCATTCTAGTGTTTAGACTATCTTTTGTTTTCCTAGGAATGTTTAACAATGTGCCATAAATGCTCTCACATACATTTTTTCAATGTGCATGACATCTAGATTGTGACGAACATATAAATGTTTCCAATATGGGAGAATAAAGAAAATGGATTTTTTCTTCCAACACACATTTCCATTGAGTTCAATCTTTTTTCTTTTTTATCCTTTTTCTTCCCCCAAGTGTGTTCTCCCCTATCTTGTTTTTGTAGAATTTGCTCTCCCGTTAGTGGTCTTGGGGAAGATCAAATTCTTTATGCCCATTGAAAGCCTTTTCCAGTTTTCTAAAAGGATGGTTTTTTGGTAGAAATCGCCTATAACCCAAGTACACATTTTTCTTTCCATGTTTCAATGTACATGATGATGTTCCTTCCTCACATATTGGACAAGAATAATAACCTTTTATAGAGTAACCAGAGAGATTGCCATAAGCAAGAAAGTAATTAATTGTCCACAACAATACTGCTTGTAGGTTAAACATTTCTTGCTTATAGGCATCATACACTTGAACACCTTCTTCCCAAAGCATGTTCAAGTTGTCAATTAAAAGAGCCAAATAAACATCAATGTCATTTCCTGGTTGTCGCGGACCCGATATCAAGAGAGACAACATCATAAATCGCTTTTGCATACATAACCATGGAGGAAGATTAGACGTAACCATTACCACAGGCCAACAACCACTACAAGAAATTTTCAATTACTTGACGCATCAATTTTTATTACTTGACTCTTTTTTCTTAAAACAGTCACATATCATATACCTAAAAAAAGTCAACCCGTATTTTTAACATATTTGACACAAAAAGCATTTAACTTATTTACATCTTTGCCACTCCATATAAATATATTGGCTAACCCACTTTTATCACTCATTTCCCCTCTCCCGCTTCTATTTTGGCTTCCCTCTTCTAATTTTACCCTAGAAACTCTTTCCCTCTCTTTCACTCTCACTTCACTGATTGATTCAGTCAACCCTTCCCTCACTTTATTGATCAAGCCTCTCAATTTTTGCCTTGCTTCCTTCCTCAGTCAATTGCTTCGTTGCTCCCATTGTTGCTCCCACCATCGACAAGGGTACTGGTCATAAACAAGGTGCCCACTCTTTTCCTTTTCACCTCTCTTCATCTTCTTCATTTTTTCTTTCTTACTTGTGGATCTCCATCTTCTCTTCTCTTCTTTCTTTCTTCTCATTCCAACTCAATTCTAGGGATTCTCTTTTACCAAGTTACTCTCTATCTCTCTTGCTTCTCTACGTATGTATCTTTGTTCATTGTTTGATTTGATCTCCCTTCTTCTCAATTTTTTGTTTGTTTGTTTTTCTACTTTGTCTTCGGAAACTAAGTTGCGTTTGGTTGCTTTGGTAGTTTTATTTTTGAGTTTTTTTTTGCTGTTTATATTTTTTTGTTCTGTTTTGGGCCAGACTTGAGAGAATAAGAAAATTTTGAGCTTTTTGGGTTAGAATGGTTAGAAGTTGAAGCATTGTCATTTTTGCTCTTTGGGTGTGTGTGTGCGCGTTTTGAATTATTCATGTTTTGTTTTGTTTTCGGCATCTGATTGTGGACATTGTGCTTAATTGGTAAGAGAGTAGGTTTTTATTTTAAGTTTATTGATTTGTTTTTTAGATTTTGGGACTTTTTTAGGGAGAAAAAGCATTGTCATTTTTGCTCTTTGGGTATGTTTTGAGAAATTCACATGTTATGCAAAGTAAATAAATGAAGGCATCAAGTTGTTTACATTGTCGTTTTGCTTCTTTTTTTTGGCTTTTGTAATCACAATTTGTATGGATTTGTTGCTTGATCGAATAAGGTTTCTACTTATGTTGTTTGGTTGAAGGATGGGTCGATATCTGCAAATGAGCAATTGTATTTTATTGGGTTTAAGTCTTTGATTTACAGTTTAGATTGGTTAATGAAGATCTATGCGATTTTTATATCTCAATTTGTTGTTGCATTGTTGTGTTTTACGTTTGTTGATACCTTTTAGTCACATTTTGTGGTGTTATCTTTAGGTTTTGATGGGATTTTTTTTCTTTTATTATTGATCAGGTTTTTTAATTTGGGTGCTAAAGTGAGTGCCTATTATTGCATAGAGTCTAGTGAGCTGCTAAACCTATCAATTTGAATTTGAAGTTATTATTTTGCGAAAAACGAGGTTTTCAAATAAGACTCTTGCAGTAGGCTTTGTTGGTAACTTTGGAAAGAAAAAGGAAAAACGGCGGATTCTTGTTTTTAAGGTTCTTGTTAATTGATTTCTTAGGCATGGATGGAAATTTAAACGAGAAGGAGTCTTTGATGGCGCGCATCCAACAATTGGAACACAGTACGTGCTTCACTTTGAACGTTGAAGCTTTGTTGCAAGTCACTTAACTTTGATTTTTATTCGAATTCCTGCAATGTAGAGTATTTGAATTTGTGATGCAGTGCCTTTAAATTTGCTTTATTTGTGATTCTTTTGGTGGTAACAAACGTGAAATGCTGCAATTTCTACATAGGATTGGGAAACTTAATTAACATACAAATTTGATATCGAATTAGTAAGGGGCTGCCACATCATTCTTCTCTGCTAAATGAACCAAGTCTTCAAGTTCATTTCATTTAACAAGAGATAAGTGGGTCATTCCTTTTGTAAAAGGGAAATCTGTAAATGTTTGGTTCTTACCTCCCATGTGTTTCAGTTTGGTAATTTTAGATGTTTTTGAGTGTTGAATGCGTTTTTCCATAGAACTTAATTGTCAACTACTTTGTCTTTAGAGCGTGATGAATTACGCAAAGATATTGAACAATTGTGTTTGTAGCAAGCTGGACCTAGCTACCTTGTTGTGGCTACTCGAATGCATTTTCAAAGGTATAAATATCTTATTTCCTTAGACAATGCGTTTATTATTATTTTTTTTTATGGTTCTATCCTCTTCCGCCCTTTTGGGTTGGGAAAGGGGAGCAGGATGGATGTGGCCGGGCACTTTGTGTCAAAAAGAAAACATTAAAGATGTACTATATTAAAATTGATGCCCTATCAGGACAGCTGGTTTGGAGCAGGAGATTGAGAACTTAAAAAAGAAGTTAGCTTCTTGCACAACGGATAATTTAAATCTTCAAGAGGAGCTTTCAGAGGCCTACCGAATTAAAGTAAGAATTTTGCGTTTCATTTTATGCTATTTTATTTTATTTTACACGCTTATATGGGTTGTTTTGTTGTCTATAGAGCCAGTTGGCAAATCTACATGCTGTAGAGGTCACAAAGGTCTCTCTCTCTCTCTCTCTCTCAATGTGTTTGTGTGTGTGTGTGTGTGTGTGTGTACAGAGGTTTATCTAGATACTAACTTGTGCATTGTTCAATTTTTTGGGAAATATAATACATAAGAGGCTTAGTCCCACAAACAGTCAGAAAATTTTAAATTTTGTATTTTGCTCAAAGCCCTTTCGAAACGTTCTCATTATGGTCTTCTTCTTCGAGGATGAAGTCTCAAGTATTGTTGAGAGGCTTTTCTTACTATCCTCGCGTTGTTTTCTATTCTCCTACAACAACTATATATGCTGCATCATTTGATCTCGACGTAGGAAGTAAAGTTCATATGTGATTTCTTTTGGCTATCTGCATGTGCAATGGTTTAGAATTGATTTTATTATTGCCTGCCTTTTTTTTAGTCCCCTAGAAAGTAAAATGTATTATATATCTTGACAAAAATGCATTGCTGTTTGATTTAATCTTGGCACTGATCTCTTTTAGTTTCCTTCAGAATATGGAAGTAGAAAACAACTTAAATTTTTCCAAGGCTGTGTGGCAGCTGCTTTTGCAGAGCAGGATCATGCAATAATGGAGGTTATGACAGTCATCCTCTTTATTAGTTTCTTAATGATTGAACTTGTGGTTCAGATGTCCCGGATGTTGCATTTTAAATATATTCTGAAGATGCTATTTGGCTGGTAATAGGCTGAGAAAGCTAAAGAGAAGGAGGAGTTCATTTCACAGAAATATAATGATTTCAATAAGAGGTAATTGAGAAACCTTTAGATCTTGGAGGAGCTCATTTATTGCTTGTATCACCAATGGAAAATAAGAAGGGAGAAAGAAATGAATGTAAAACCCACTTGCTTAGGGGTTTTCTTACTACTGTGTCACTGTATAATCATGCCTTGTTTTCTTAAAATTGATTGACATTTCCAAGCAAGTAGAACAGGAGGCATAAGAAAAAGACATAAAGGAAAATGATGATAACTACTTACTGTAGAGGACAAAAGATGGGGGCATAGTTGGCTTAAAACAGGACTTTTATTTGAAAATCCTACATATTGAAATTGAAATATATATATATATATATATATATATATATATATATATATATATTCAAATTTAATAGGCAAGATACATTTTGTACTGTTCATAAATTTCCATCTCAAATAGAAGTCTTTTCTTATTTTATAAATCTTTTTTCATTTCTCTTTGAAAACTTGTGTTACATATGCAGTGTCTGGGCAATATCCAATTGCTTGAGTTCTTATCTGCCCTGAAGTGACTTTAGTAGCCTGTTATGAGGCCATAATTCCCCTTCGTCTAAATTCTAGATATACAGTGAAAATGGGAACTCTTATAAGATACCAGCATCTTTTTCTAGTTATATAACCTATAATTATCATTCAATAATTGCATATATTTGATATGATGTGCTCTTTATCAGAACTGGGGGGTTTATTATTCTTAAGCTAGAGCATAGTTGGACTGTCAAACTTAACAAAAATGTATTATTCTAAATTTGGGCTGATTAGTTGAGTTGTTTTTAGGAGTGTTTAGTGCATAGTTGATTTGTTCTATCTAAGCTGGTTACCTTGGGCGGTGCTTTACTGCTATTATGTAGCATTCTTGTGGCCTGGCTTTATTTATCATATTTTGGTTTCTATTCTCCATAACATGGAGAATTGAATGTATTTCTTGGGGAATTGAAGAAGGATTGGTCCAAGTTATCCTTACAATCAATATTGTTTGATGAGCTTTAGTTTGAAAAATTTTGCCTGAATATTTCTCTGTGTTTTATCTAAAGGCCTTGATTGTATGTGCTAATGTAGGACTTATAGGACCTGGTTTGGAAATTATGTTCGTTTTGGGAGGATTATGGTTTCTAGCGGCATGTCTTAAATGTATCACGTCTTTCTTTTAGCAGACTCCTTGTCCACCTCTTCATAAATCAATTTTTGACTAATATAAATTTTTCATATCTCATCCTAAAAGTGCTGGGAATTATATGTTATTTCATGAATAAAGAGTTTGGATCAGTTTCTATACTTATTTTCTGACTGGATAATCTATTACCAATATATATTTACTTTCAGGCTACTTTGAATATCTGCTGAAGCTGAATTGAATTTGTGCTTCCATGGTTTTAACAGCGCAAACAATGCCATTTCTTTAAGTTTTTAAATGTGAATTTGGTCCGTAATTGGTAATATATGTTAGAAGAGCTCAACTCAGATTTTCTTGAATAGAAGAAGCTTAATGCTACACTATGAATTGATTTAGCAGAACAAGAAGAACTGAATGAAACTTTCAAAGAGGTATCATCTATGATACTTCAATTTCTGAGTTAATTTTAGAACATTGGTCATTGGCTTTTTTCTTTAGTTAAAATAAGAATTATTGTTTACTCTCTATGGACTAAAAAGAATTGACATACTTTCATAATATGCTCTGTGTCTTCTACACTACAATTTCTGTTGGTGTCATTGACATGGTATTGGTATTGTTGAAATGGTCAGATCACATGTTGAGCATTTTAGAGTGTTGCACCACGGTGGAGATTGTGGCAGAGATTTTAATTTTAATTTTTTATTTTTGAACTCTGTTGGAATTTAACTATAGTAGTACTGTAAATATTGTGATGCCCATGAGAAATGTGCAATATAGACGACTCTAGGATCTCAACCAAATTAGGGTTCTCGGGCAATTGTTTATTTCACTTGTCTCACTTCTTTCAACCATCAATATGTGTTTCACTATATCATGTAAAGATTCATAATCTGGTTGCTTTCTTTGATCATTGTTTGCAACAAGAGAAACAACTTTTATTCTGGGAGAATTAGAATCATGGCCTGTTATGAGTATCATAAATCTAGGTTTTTAATCTAGCCATACTGCAGTGTTAATCGTAATTGAATGAAAGAACTACCTAATTTAGAAACAAAACATAATTTTCCTATGCACTTTCTGATTTTTGTTCCCATTTCTTTCAATTTATGTCTGCAGTTTTCTTCATGTAATCTTCAATTTGGATTGTGGATTGGATTTTTTCACTTATATATAGATAGGCTTGAAATGGAATTGAGGAATCATTTGTAGATTCCTACGATTTGTTGGTAATTTGATGTAAAATGCTCCAATTATCACACGAAAAGATGCTGCACTATGTTGTTGCAAGCTAGTTGCGAATTCTTTCCCTGGTGTATCCTATACGTAGTTTGGTTCTAGTAGGTCTAATCGGACAGGGGGAAAGCGTCATCATCTTATTGAGGAGGTCTGGTTGCTTGAAATTTTTCTTATCGCTCTTAATTTTTGAATGTGTAATGTCCATTTCCTACTTGTTTTAATGTTGAGTACAACTGTCTTTTCTTATAATTTTTTTCTTATATTTTTGTTTCTTATAGCTCTTATTTAATATGAATTAACCAAGATGAACTAATGTATTATCTTCTTCTTTAATATGAATTAACCAAGATGATAGAGAAAGTGTTACTAATCACTTGCGTGTTTTTGTTAGTTTATTGTTTTCAAGTGTTACATTCCATCTTAAGTCTCATAGTTTTTTTCGTAATTCTATTTGTATTTTGTTTAGGTTTTTGTTCTATATATACGTGACCTTAAATATAAATTTTTATTATTATTTTAAAAGTTAATAAAATTATTATATTTTCACAAAAGAATATATAATATAAATGATACATCTATTATTATAATTTTATTAAAAAAAATATATTTTATATATATGATAATTCATATTTGACGGCCAAAAACATTCAAATATGATAATAACGATAAATATTATTCTTAAGAACTTGACAATAATAAACAGTCAAATATGAGCAAAAAAAATCTTTCATACTTGACAAAATACAAACTGCCAAGTATAAAAAATACTATTTTATAATAATATTTGTCGGTCAAAAAGGAGTCAAATATTATTCTACCACCGCATACTTCACAGTTAAATACAATCAAATATGAAGGAATTCGACCGTTACTGTTCATTATATTTGGCCGTTATAGTCAAATAATAGTAGTAGTATTTTAAAAATTTCGACCGTTAAATTCGTCATATTTGACGGTTTCTGTCAAATATTACTTTCAAAAACCATCAAATAATGCTAAAAACTCAATTCAAATTGCATATAAACTTGACTATTTATTAAGAGTCAACTATATTATAGTATATATTTGACTGTTTGACCAACTGTCAACTATTATCATATTTGACGGTGACATATATGACATATAGTAACTGTTAAATATGATCATATTTGACGGCTAAAAACATTCAAATATTTGTATTTTTCTTGTAGTGAACTATAATTACTACTTAGGCTACTATGTGGATTAATCCCATCAGCTAATATAGCTAGTCGGAGATTTCTACGTTCAGCACTAAAATCAGACCACATACGGTCAACCAGTTTTCAAGAGGGGGTGTTTGCTGGGTGTCTAAGTTTACCATCATTAACTCTACCCTTGGCATGCCATGTAAGGTTTTGGGCAATTTCAGGAGATTGAAATAACCTCCTAAACCTTGGAATGGGAGGAAAGTACCACACAACTTTTGCTGGAATGCCTTTCTTAGGTTTAGATGTTTTATGTGTGACTTTCCATCTTGACAAGCCACATGTAGGACAACTTGATTCGGATGCATACTCTTTTTTATATAAAATGCAATCATTAGGGCATGCATGTATTTTTTCATAAGACAAACCTAAAGAAACCATGGTTTTCTTAGCTTCGTACATGGACATAGGCATCTCATTATTGGGTGGTAACATATCAGATAGGAGGTCAAGTAACTCAGAGAAACTTTTATCAGACCAACCATATTTTCCTTTAATGTTGTATGGTTTCATTAAGGCAGATAGTTTTGTGTGGGATGTGCATCCTGGGTATAAGAGCTTCTCAGCATCTTGAAGTAAATTATCAAAACATTTAAGGTCATCCTCATTATACTTGAATGCACATTGACCATATCAAATGTAGCAGATGGATGATTGTTTTCAGAACATTCAGTAAATGATGAGTTTACGGTTTTGGGTGGATTAAGCGAAGTTGGCTCCCCATGCCAAATCCAAGTTTCGTACTTAGTATCAAACCCTTTCCTAAATAAATGGGTTCTAATTTCCTCTTAAGTGTGGAAGGCAAAACATTGACAGGATTTGCAAGGGCATTTCATGAGGTTTGAGTTGTTATAGTGTGTAGTTGCAAATTCTAAGAAGTTATCCACCCCATCCGAATACTCCTTAGACAATCTATCTTTCCAAATCCAAGATTCATCCATCAAGTGAAATAAGGAAAAAACCTGTTCATATAAGATTCATTTTAGTACTCTTATACAACGTTCAAGTTAATATTTAATCGAAGGATTTAGCTTTAAAATATTTGAATAAGTTATTTATTATCTTCAAAGTACGTGGTGTTGTTTACACCTCAGTACAGACCAGTACAATGCCTATTCAAGTTCACCACTGGAATATATGTTGAGGTTTCCAGCCAATATAATTTGGAATAATAACCTGAATTTTTTCCCCATTTTTTACAAACGTGCAATATAAACTTGGTCTAATTTCTATAAAAGGTACTAAACGTTAATATTTAATGAGAGGATTTAGCTTTAAAATATGTAAAAAAATGTTATTAATTATTATGAAACACTCAAGCGACAAATAGTAGACACGCAACACAATAAAGCATGCATGTAGATAGTCCATGTATATGAAAATAGGTAACCATTATTGTGAAATGACATATTCATGTATACAGTGTTGACATTTCATTCAACATGATATAAAGTCAGGAATAAACTAAGAAAGCAAACATAATACATAACGTAAAATCAACCAATCAAACAAAATTCAAACATAAAATCAGATATAAACATCAAAGACAGGTACAGTTTATTTAGAGTTTTAATATGATTTGCATTGAACATAAAGCAAGAAACATGGATGGTAATCACCTAGATGGAAGTAAGCCTAGTTTAAACATCGATGAGCTGAAATCTTCCAAATATGCCAATCGATTTGAAATATCAAATCAAATAGATTATGATTTAAGTGCTGCTTTTAACCTATAAGAAAGAAAAATATATAAACCTACATATATAACATCCAAAGAAATGGTTTTACATACATACATACATACATACATACATACATACATACATACATACATACATATAATCCATGAAATAATTGACAACATTTCTTCCTCAGCAATTCAATTATTAAAAAGATACAAATTATAATGGCTAAATTCTTTCTACAAAAGCATTACCTATAATCAGTTTAAAGTTAAATTATTTCTATCAAAGGTCAAGTGCTGTATAGAAAAAAATTAATCATCTTAATAATTGGGCGTTTCTTCAAAAAAATTAATGTACCTCAAATTGATGCCCAATGTCAACCAATTGCAAGCTGCAATTACATGTAAAATGAAATTTAATCAATTTAAAATTAATATATAGAGAAACAAAATGGACTATGGAAAAGAAATTTGAAACAAAAATTGTAATGGCTGATCTTGAAGTGAAATCCTATTGTGATAAACAAATTCTGCCACTGGCGGTAAGTGTTACTACCGTAATAACTACTATTCCATTATGTAAGTTCTCAAGTGTGTTAAAGAATTTTCAGAACTTCAGGATTAGAAATCTCTGCCATGCAATCTAACATTTAGATAATCATCACTCATTTCGTTTCAAGCATGCATGATTCTTTGTTTTTAGTTGGTAATGAACATATGCTCTCTAGGAGGTGAATATTACTTGCTCTTAACACTTATGCTCTCTAGAAGATTGAGTGA
The DNA here is from genome assembly GCA_013180625.2 of Boswellia sacra. NCBI lineage: Eukaryota > Viridiplantae > Streptophyta > Magnoliopsida > Sapindales > Burseraceae > Boswellia > Boswellia sacra. The sequence continues at coordinate 26,084 of SNVD02013229.1, forward strand.
TGTAACCTGAAAGAAAATAAAAAGCTAAGAAAAGAGAGGAAAAGATGACCACTATTGCAAACAAGCTAAAAAAGAAAATAATTCCTAATCGCACATCAACATTGATTTGTTATCTCACTGGTTGTTAAGCTGATACATATAAAATATTTTATGAGTAGTTAACTACGAAATTAAATGCTATAAGACTAGTGGCATTAATTAATTTCATGATAAGAACGATAATACCAACAAAGTGGTACCCATTAGATATGATAACAATTGTCATGCCATATAGTCTACGACTATGTAGCTACCAATTTCATGCCTTGCACACTTATCATTATGATAATTGTTAATAAAATAAGATCTAGTGAAAATAGAACTATATATTTACTCAATTTTATGGTAATAGTAAAATCATGAAAATTAAATAATTAAATCAATTACCTTTGGATCGAAAAAAGTTCTGTCTTGGCCGCTTAGTTTCTCCAACACCTTTCATTGTAATAAATCAACTACAGGTTAAAAAAAAAGAACCAGTTAGCAAGAATAAAAAGTAATGCTAAACAGTGGACACCATAACACCTTACCAAAAAATAAAAATTACCATTTTCCTGAAGCTCATTTGTTTCTAAATTTACTCGAATTACAACGGATAAGTTTTACACAAAATTATCTTTGATGTTGAATCAAGCTACTGTTTAGTACATCATTAACTTCTCAGTAGCATTGAATCTATTAATAAAAATGAACATCTCAAGGGTTCATAACATCAATAATGAAAAAGATAAAGCAATGCAATGAAATTAAAAGTTTCTGCAGTTTCAATTCTGGTGAAACTAAAATAACAAAAAATGCAAGCAATTGTAGTTCTAGTCAATCTATAATAAACACAATCAGTTTCAGTTCTGATCAAACTAAAACAATAAAAAGGGTTCCACTCAGCAGTTTGACAAACAGGTTCACCATGTGTCATATAGATTATACAATATAGCTATTTGATACAACTTTGTTTCTAATTATTTAATAAGAGTATATATGATAGGCCCAAGCAGATTAGGGAGGGATATCTGGTCATTGGCCACACCACTAAAATCCTTAGATTCTCTTCTGTAAACTTTAGAATCAATTGATAATGGCCATCAACAATTTTGCTTTTAATGGTCAACAAGGTTCTTATGAATATAAAAACCGAATAACAGAGTGTTTTAGAAGGCTCCTAAACTTTTCGATTTGGATATAGATGAATAAACTACATGAGTCAACGAGACAAAAGAGGTTTTTTTTTTGGGTGGCGGAAAGAACCTTATTCTTCAAGAATTAGATTCTCCTGCATCAAACTCTCTTCCTATTAGCAAAATCACAATTCATATGCATTTTTAACTCCTTTGTAACTTTTTATTTTCTTCATCATATGCTCTCTCTCTCTCTCTCTCTCTCTCTCTCTCTCTCTCTTTCTTTGTATTGGTTAAAGAACTACTTCACTAGCTAAGATTGCAGAAAGAGTTTTGTTATATTCTACACTGACTAGTTGGTCATCATTAGCAAAAACCAAACTATGTCAACACAAGTCAAGTGGGCAGGAAATTGATGTCTCTTCTACATTTTGACTATCTATTTATTCATGGACTCAAATGAAACTAAAGGAAAAGAGGACTTAAACATAACTCAATACCTTTATAGTACTCGAAATTTGTAATTGCACCAACTATCATGCATCAAGAAATGTGTACTAAATTATTCTCAAGTAGCTGGTTGACATGACTATTTTTTATTTGTGGATGAGACGATTGTAAGAGTTGATATTCTGCCTCAAGTAGGATAATGCCTTGGGTCAAACCCCAACTTGCTGCACTGCTCTCAAGCAAATCATTGTTGACGGCTTTTAAAACTAGTTTCAAGCCAACAAGTACAAGAGACAAAATGAAAATTCAAGCATCCCATTCCATCTAACAGTGTCTCTGACAATAGTCAATCATCGACGTCTACATATGACTAAGCACAGAAATTCAACTGTCATGTGCCAACCAATGCATGTTCTCATAAATCAAATTAGATGTTCGAAGATAATGTTCTTAGTTTGGAAGGAAGATAATTTCATAAATAAGATGGCATATGTTAGACCCCATTTCATAAGATAGACACCACTCTAAAAGAAACTACTGACACACTAAAAAAAAATGATCATTTTGGGGCTAATCAATCAACAAATAAGGTGAAATAATAATAATAAATATAAAGAGCCCTTTCTTTTCATTCAAATGGTTTTTAAGATGGATCTAAATAACCAAGATCCAAGAGAAGTTCATACAACATAACTTCGTTCATAATATTTGTCCATTCATAAATTTTAGCTACCAAAAAAAAAAAAGATTAAATACAAAGAACTAGAAAACAGAAACAGAGATGTTGAAAAGAATCCAATGTAATTAAATATCATAGCAGATTACTGTGCGCTTTTACTTATTGATAGGACTAAAAAATAACTGGGCAATTTTCCTCTACTGATACTACAACTTTCAAATTTTCCCCATTTTTTCATAAACTTAAGAGTTCGAAATCAGCTATGATCATCTTCATTCAAATGGTAGGTAGAATCAAGGTGTGGTATGGGGTGTTTTAGGTTTCACAGAGAAGCTAGATTCTATAAGAAGAAATAGTATATCATAGCATTTAGGTAAAAAATAGTAATAATAATAGTAAAAACTTGAAAATAGATTTTTTTTTTAAAATTTCTAAACAGGGTTGTTCAAGTAAGTACCTATAATAAAGGGATTTTAAAGATTTTTTTATATTCTAAGGGGGGGCCTGGGCCCCCATAAGCTACTATGTAGGCCAGCCTATGAATGCTGGCATCTCTGACTCAACTTTTATCGGTTTTTGGTGCCGTTTAAAAAAGCAACGAGAGGTGCAGTGGTTTAAGTTGATGGATCCAGTAAATTTGAAATATTATTTGTAGAAATAAAACACGATTATAATATTTAATCCATGTATTTTCATATATTGACAATCAATTCTTATATTCTCTTAGGAGGTGGAGAAATTAGTTCGCCGTTTTGATAAGAATTTGAGGAATGCATTTGGTAAAATAGCTCAATAAGTTTTTCGAGAACAACACTTGGTCTTGGCTGAAAAAGGGGAGAAGTGGATGATGTTACACACAAAAGCTAGATTAAAGCTCTGATACCAATTGTTGCGTGCAAGACAGAAGCGAATACACAAACATAAACGCATACAACCACAATGACGCTAGCTAATTGAATATAATAATAATAACTATGAGGCAATCAACCAACAATGAAAAATACAAAGAACACCAAGATTTAACAGGGTTTGATATTGTTACCTACGTCTTCGGGTGCCACTGAAAAAATTTCCACTATCTTCAAAGAGAAATTAAAAACTTTTGGGTCACAATACATTCCCATACTATTAGGCCAAACTGCATTTACCAAAATAATTGGGTCAAATCTTAATTACCTTAATAGTTGGGTAATACTACAAATACCCAAAACCAAAAGGGGGAAAAAGGCTATACAAACTATAGGGTTCTTATTGAAGAACCACACAAATTTAGGGGAGGAGGAGATTTTTTCAGTGGGGCAAGAAAACATCTCCCACATGGCTTCTTTTATAAGCCAAAATGAGAGCCATTTTTCCACATACAAACGATGTGGGGTTATTTTCCTCATATATATGAGTACAAAACCAACAAATCTCCACTTGGCAAATATGCTGATCGACTACAAAACTCTTTTTTTTCCCATATTCTTTGTCACAACTGCAACGCCTTCAAATGTGCCCAATGACGTGATCAAATTCCAACAATGTTGAACAACTCCAAACAATGACTGAACTTGATTACTATCACAATCTTACTGAACTTATCTGTGGGATTCTCGGCAGTCCCAATATTCTAAATTAAGATTCTTCCTTTACTAATGATCTCACACACAAAATGATGCTGAACATCAATATGCTTCGTACAGAGATGAAATACTGGATTCTTCGCTAAATGAATAGCACTTTGACTGTCATAATAAACGGTGATCTTCTTTTAACCAATTTCCAATTCATCTAGCAATCTCTGTAACCAAATAGCTTCTTTCACAAACTCTATAAATGCCATGTACTTTGCCTATGTAGTGGACAAAGCCACCGTAGATTATAAGTAGATTTTCAACTCACTGGTGCTTTTGGAAGAGTAAATACATAACCGATTGTCGACCGATGTGTATCAAAATCACTAGCATAATCAGAATCAACATATCTAACAACATACTAATCAAATGGATCACCTTTTTGAAAGACTAAGTCAACATCTAAGATCTTTAATAAATACCATAGAATTTATTTTACTACCTGCTAATGTCCTTTACTAGGATCATGCATATACTTGCTCACAACTCCAACTGCATGTAAAATACATTAGGTTACCAACTAGATTAGATGTACTCTCGTTCCTCACATGTTCTGAGAGATAAAGATATACTGAGCTTTATATGAGGAGCAAGTGGGGTACTTACAAGTTTTGACTATTCTGAAATGTCAAACCACTGTAATACCTTCTTTAGATACTGTTTCTTTGTCAAACAAATCTTGCCCATTCCTTTATCTCTGCTAATCTCCATACTTAGTATCTTTTTGGCTTCACCAAAATCTTTCATCTCAAACTCTTGATTCAATCGAGTCTTCAATTTCTCAATTTCCTCGATATTTGTTGAAGCTATCAACTTATCATTAACATACAAGAGTAGATTAATGAAAGAACTATCACGTAGCCTCCGAAAATATGCACATTTATCAAATTTACTTCTTGTGTACCTCTAACTCATCATAAATGGATCAAATTGCTTGTACCACTACCTCATAAATTATTTCAAACCATAAAGAAATCTTTCCAGCTTGCAAACCAACTTTTCCTTACCAGCAACTTTGAATCCCTCTGGCTGAGTCATATAGATTTCCTTTTCCAAGTCACCAGGTAGAAATGCAATTTTTACATTAAGTTGAACTAGTTCCATGTTCATATGAGCTACGAAGATCAACAAAATTCTAATTAAAGAATGTTCCACAACTGGAGAAAATACCTTATTGTAGTCAATTTCTTTCCTCTGAGTATAGCTTTTTGCCACCAACTATGCCTTGTAATGGACGTCATTCTCGTTAGGAAATTCATCTTTCTTTACATATGCCCATTTGCACCCAATTGCCTTGTTACCTTTTGGCAGTTGAGCTCGCTCCCAATTTTCATTCTTCTAAAAAGACTACATCTCTTTGCTCATAGCTATCTTCCACTGATCAACTTCAAAACATCTTACTGCCATTTTATAAGTGGAAGAAACATCATTATCTGCAATTGGAAGTGCATAGGCCACCATATCAGCAAATCAATAAGGTCTCCGAGTCTCAAGTCTTGGCCTACTAACTGCAATAGATTTTTGTTGCTGCTAAGGTTCCTGAGTAGAACCTTCTTCATCATCTCCTAAATCCTCCTTTATCATAGAAGTGTCATTATTTGTCTTAACAGATCTAACTAGGTTCAATGCCGTTGTTTTCGACTCTACCTGCTACTGAGTATGCTTTAACTGTTGCGAGCATCATTCACCTTTGTCTGGTTTTCTAATTTCTTCAATATAGAAGACTTATCAAATGTCACATCTCTACTAGATATAATCTTCCTATAACTAAGACACTAAAGATGATATCCTTTTACTCCAGAAGAAAATCCTAAGAAAAGTGCTTTCTTAGCTCTAGGGTTCAACTTATATTCTTTTATATGATAATATGCAGTGGAGCCCAAAATATATAAAGAATTATAATTAGAAATAGATTGACTGGACCATACCTTTAATGGAGTTCTATCACCAATAACATCTAAAAGTAAACAATTAATGAGATAACACGTATAAGTCACAGCTTTAGCTTAAAATTTCCTGCCCAACCTAGCGTTGGACAATGTACACCAAAATTTCTCTAGCAATGTCTGGTTGATGCGCTATAACCCCATTCTATTGTGGTATACCTCTAATAATAAAATACCTTTATCTTGATACAATTTCAAAAACTGATCACTACAAAACTCAACACCATTATCTGTTCTAGAATGCCTGATATTTTTGCCAATTTGTGTCTCAATCATTTTTTTCCATTTAAGGAAAGACCAAGTACACCATCTTTAGATTCAAGCTATAAACCCAAGTTCTTCTGGAAAAAGTCATCAACACATGTAACAAAGTAGTGCCTATCTCCCATAGATGCATTTTGGTAGGTCTTTATAGATCTAAGTGAAAATAATCAAGAATACCCTTGGTATTATGAATAGCGGTGCCAAATTTTACTCCCTTCTCCTTTCCCAAAACAAAAAGTTCACAAGAGTCTAGCTTGTAGGTTTTTGCCCCTTTCAATAGGCCTCGTTTCCCCAAACTAAATAAGGCTTTCTTACCTGCATGCTCCAAGCACATATGCTACATTCTAGTAATCTCTGAATTTGTATCATTGTCAGAAAATATGGCTTCTGATCCAGTTGTTGTACTACCATTATAGTAATACAAGTTGTTTCTCCTCGTCCCTTTCAATACCACTAGAGCCCCTGAAGTGACCCCCCGAATTCCATCTCAAATAGATATTACACAATCTTTAGATTCCAAGGCTTCCAAAGAGATGAGATTCTTCTTCAACTTTGATACATACCTAACATCTATTAGAACTCTATTTAGTCTATCATGATTCCTTAACCGAATCAAACCTATTTCAGTAGTATGGCAAACATTATCATTGCCCATATACATAACTCTACTATCAAGCTCTTCAAAATTAAAAATCCATTCCTTGTGTGGACACATATAATACATAGAACTCAAATCCATAATCCACTTATCTGAACTAAAAGTGGATAGATGACCAACTAGACATATATCCGAATCACTATCATCCTTACACTCAACTACACATGCATAAAAAATAGCCTTGCCCTTATCTTTCTTTTTTAACTTTAGAGCAATCTTTGTTCCAGTGTCTCTTCTCATGACAAAAGGCACACTCATCTTTCCCTAGTCTACCCTCGATCGAGATTTTTCTCTTTTTCCCGATTTCTACTTTGGCTACGCCCCTCACTGTCAATGCTTCTACTGACTCATCCCTATGTTCTCTCTGGTCTTTCTTACAAATTTTATAATTTAATAAAGTAGAACAAACTTCTTCAAAAGATGGTTTATCTTTCACATGGATGAAAATAATACACAAATGATCTAAGTCATCTGGAAGTGCATCAATCAATAGCATAGCCTTATGCTAATCTTTGAAGGCTTCATATAAGTTTAACAAATAAGCAATTAACTTATTAAACTCATCAATATGAGAACTGATGCTCGTATGTGGTTTCAACTGAAGACAGAGCAATCTTTTCAACAGATACAGCCAATTCTTATTGCATTTCTTTATATATTTGTTTTCCAGTGCCTTCCATAGGTTACTAACATACGTCTCTTTCATGAATGGATACTTCTGTTCTCTCCACAAACAAGAACGAATCAACCCACAAGTTTTTATATTCAACCTATCCTAGCCACTCGCACTAATATCTTCTAGTTTTGTTTCTTCCAGAACAATATCCAAATCTTGCTGACATAATAAGTGGAAGTTATTTTGACCATAAATTTTTTTCAACATCTATTTTTACATTTATCATTATCACTATCTTCTTTGGTATAGATGTCTACTCTGGTACAGACGACGATGATGCCATTACTACCTCTCATAAATAAGCTTGCTACACAAAATTCTCTAATAACCAATTTCAAACCAAACTATTATATTTAATAGCTAGCAATCCAAATTCAATGGTCCAGAATAGTAGTAAGTGCTCAAATGATTTACTATACACAAGGAAAGTTCCCTAAGCATGCATATAATCTTACAAATAGCTACTTATTGTCCTAAACCTAGGGCTCTGATACCAATTGTTGCGTACCAAAAGCTAAATTAAAGCTCCTATACCAATTGTTGCGTGTAAGACGAAAGTGATTCCACAAACACAAACGCACTCAACCACAATGATGCTAGCTAAATAAATATAATAATAACAACTATAAGGCAATCAAGCAACAATGGAAAATATAAAGAACACTGAGATTTAACAAGATTCAATATTGTTACCTATATCCTTGGGCACCGTTAGAAAAACTTTCATCATCTTCAAAAAGAAATTACAAACTTTTGGGTTACAATATAAATTCCCATACTATTGGGCCAAAATGCAATTACCCAAATAGTTGGTTCAATTTTAATTACCCTAACCGTTGGATAATACTACAAATGCCCAAAACCAAAGGGGGAAAAAATGAACTATACAAACTATGGGGTTCTTCTTGAAGAACCACACAAGTTGGAGGAGAAGTAGATTTTTTCAATGGGACAAGAAAACATGTCCCACATGGCTTCTTTTATAAGCCAAAATGAGAGCCACTTTTACACACACAAACGATGTAGGATTATTTTCCACATACATATGAGCCATAAAGCCAACAGATGAAAGGTATAACAAATTCTTATATGATTACTTCCACACTCATCTCCACTGTAGTATTTGCTGTAGCTTTTACTATGCTAGGAGGTAACATAAACGACAAGGGAATTCCAATTTTTTTATGGAAGAATTTGTTCATGGTGTTTGCTATTTCAGATGCACTAGCTTTGTTTTCTTCATCTGCTTCCTTGTTGATGTTCTTGGCTATTCTAACTACACGATATAGGCTAGAAGATTTCCTTCTAGCACTGCCTAAGAGGTTAATTATAGGTCTTAGTTCTCTTTCCATTTCTATAATCACCATGATAGTGGCCTTTGGTGCAATTTTTTTTACTTGTTCTCAAAGACAGATGGCAATGGATTTCTATCTTGATTATTTTGTTGGCTTCCATTCCAGTAATAACATTTGCAATGCTGCAACTTCCACTGTTTATCCAGATGATCCAGTCAACATATAGATCCAAAATATTCATCAAAAGAAATAATTGATTTCTCTACAAAATGGAAATAACTTGTTTTATCATGATGATGATGTTAATTTTGGAGATTTAGCAGGAATGAGGTGATATAAAAGTGTTATTTATGAAACTTACTTAGGTTCTTAAATTTAGTTAAGCTTGTAGGCTTACTTATGACATATTTTGGATCAAAAACCTACTAGAGAACCTAAGACAGGATTAGCAGGAAAGAAGTTTGATTTTTGACTTTTGTGTTAAAATTTAAAATGAAGATAGGATTGTATTATTATTTAAAATGACAATGGTTTGAGATAATATTATATTTAAAAGTACATATTTATAGAACTTCTCCTGTCTGGTCTTCCACAACTTAACAAAGATCCAGACTTAAGACATCAGTTGCCAGATGAATCTAATGGTTGACATCTATTTTAAATTAAAATAGTGACAAATAAAATTTATTGGAAGTTTAAAGTTAGGAATAAAAAATATTATCTTTTCATGTTCTTAATGTTCAGTTTCCCTCTCTCTATCATTTAATCATGTTCAATAAGAGATGAACTTCTCTCTTTTATTCTTTTAATGGCAATAAGAGATGAACTTCTCTATTCATTCAATTCCATTGCAAAAGCTCTACTCTATGAAGGTCATTCTAGCTTAATAGTTTTTTACTTTTTACTTTCCTTTTTTCCTTCTCAAAATCAAACTATCTTTTCCATTTGTTTCCTTGGATTTTTCACCTTCTCAAAATGACGTCAAATTTTTTTGATTTGTTGCTCATTTTTATTTTAGAATCTTCAGATCTAAGAATCCCGTAACCATTATCTTAACAAAATTTAAAAAAAAAAAAGATGGTATGATAATTTCTTTGTCCGTAAACCTCAAAAATTGAGATCACAATCTACATAGGTCTATTCCATGAAATTCTACTTAAATGGCAAAATTTTGAAATGACTCTAACATTCCACATTGCGTTGAAAAGAAATAGAGGTGATCTGAAGAAAAAAGATTTTAACTTTCATGGTTACTGCAAAACATATATTACTATTAGAGAAACTAGTGAGAGAAAGCAAGGAGAAAGAGAAAGAGGATAACAATTTAATAATGAATAAAGGCATAAATTAAGATACATTATTTTTTATAGATGTAAGGGAAGTGTTTTAGGGCATTTGACAATTAATTAATAAAGATAATAGCTATATGTTTATTTTAAATTACAAATTAGTTTTCAACCATTAGATTAACCTGATGGTAGATGTTATAAGTTCAGATCTTTATTGAGACCGCATGGGAGAACTTCTCTCTCTCTCTCTCTCTCTCTCTCTCTCTCTCTCTCTGTCTCTCTCTGTCTCTCTTTCTCTGTGTGTGTGTGTGTGTGTGCACAGAGAGAGAGAGAGAGAAGAGAAAACGCGCAAACACATACAAAGAGAGAGAGAGAGAGAGAGAGTTTTTCTCTCCTCTGGACTCCTAGAGCTAACGTTTTATCTGGACCAAAATTTGCAGCCATTGGATTCATCCAACGAATAATATTCATAGGCTATGGAATCTTCATTCTCCGTCGTCTTCTCCCTCTCTTCTCTCTTTTGACTCTTACTTTCCCCATATCTCAGCAAGTCTTACCAATACTTTGAAACTATCATTCTCTTTTTCCTTGTATTTGCAATATTATTTCTTTTAGCCATCTTAGGACTTTACAACATGATGACTTATGAGTACAATGAGAAGTGCTTTTGTAATAGAACAATTTCAATCTCTTAATTTCTTCATATAGTGTTATGACAAATATGGTAAAGAATTAAAGTACTAAAGAGGAGTTTCTTACGCCAGTTACATATAGAGATTGTTAAAAGATAGGTTTGTCAATTAAATCATTCGATTTAATCCATATTTAGTTTCAATTCTAAATGGGGATCTATCAACCATAATATTTATCATGGAAAAGTCTTTAAAATGTAACCCATTGGTGTAATGTGGACTAGAAGTTGGGGACAGAAGTGAAGAACAAAAAAAAGTAGCAAAGAAAGAGAGGGAAGACGATATAGTAGGTTCTTTTTTTTTACAAATTTTATCCGTTGGATTCATCCAATGGTTGCAAATTTTGGTTTGGATGAAACGTTAACTTCGGGAGTCCGGATGAGAGAAATATATATCTCAAATGGCCCGTAAACAAGTAAGATTATTAGCAACACAAATTTGGCTAGTTTCAGATTCTTGAGGCAAAATCAGCTATTTGCTTTGTGATTGTTTTTCCTATATAAATGGAATAGTACTAGTATAGAAATACTTTTCTGTATAATGAATGGCACTAATAGAAAAGAAATATCTAAGACGAAAATTTAATTTTGGCCCGAATAAAACCGTATACTCTTTAGGAGACAATTATGAATTTGTAGTCATTGGGACTAGTTTCTTTTGATACGTTTCTTATGGCCTTGGACTTTTTTGAGATATCTTATTGATGAATACAACTTGTACAAGGAAGAACATTAATTCTAAAAGATAAAATTAAAGCAATGAGCACTAATGAGAGGAAAGGGAAAAGCCTAAGAATAAAGTCTTCACAAAATAGTGATTATATCTAAAGAGAGAGTGTACAAAAAATTCTACTATATAATTATAACAAAGGGCTAGAAAGAGTGCTAGGAGGATATAATTTGAGCAAATATTATTGTACGACAGGGATATAGAAATTGATGCAGTTTATTCAATAGCACCATTGTTGTTGTTATAATATATGGTGGCTTCTCACTGATGCATTCGAAACTAGCAAGTATACTAGTCGCACAAGTAATAAAGTGATAAGTAAGATATCGTTCCCACGAGGATTGATTCTAATTGAATTTGTTATTTCCAGCAAAAATTAACTAAATGGGGGGTTTTGTTGGTTGATTAACTAGATGAAAAACTGAATACGACGGTAATTAATGAATAACACAATGCAGAAGTTAATTGAAATGGGAATTAATCAATGATAGAAATCTGGTTAAGGGATCATTCTCCACCACAAGATATGGATTTGCGAATTAATTGTAGAATTATCATCCAATTACACCATTGAAATTATCAACCGTAGATAACAATAAGCTCTGTTATCCCAATCTTTCCTTACTTTGTTGTTAAATAAAACAGGCTCTTTATTTAATCTCTATCCATTAAACAACCTAGAACAAGCTCTCTAAATTTAATTCAATGGATGCATTACGATAAGAAAGATAGGTTGATCTAAGCAATAAACACACAAGCTCGGATTATTTAACTTAGGTTATATTCTCCAATTGCAATCTCTGATCACAACTTTGCTACTAATGATTAGAAATTCAAGACAATTACGGATCAAGATTTCTAGTCTAGCAATAGACAATATCCAGATTATATTCAGTTGGCCACCCAAATACAATCCAGCAAGCAATCATAAGCATTAAACATGGGAAAATACAAGCAACTTCAATTAGAGAATTGGATAACAACTTCTTGCACAATCAACTTACAAAAGTCATATCAGGGGCTTTGAAATCCCCTCAACCAATTCAGATTCAGTTACACATGTTTAAGAACGTGGTAAATACAATACAACATGGAGACATTCCAGAAAATGAAAGGGAAGGGAAAAACTTAGCAAATTTGATGTAATTCTCTTTGGATTGTAGTTCTTCCTCTTTCCAAGCTTCTTTCTCCTTCAAGAACTCCAGGAGATGAAAGAATTCCAGAGCTGCAGCCTCCACCACGTTCTCCCCTCTTCAAGTTATTCAAATAAAACCCTAAAATATGTTTATATACTCTGCTACAGTAACCTGCTACAGTGTCCTGTATTATACATGCTATAGTTATTTGTGGAATTACATTTCTACACTTCTCACACTGTTTTGATTATAACTTTCAGTTCATTGAATGGATTTATGAACCGTAAATTTCTCTAGAAAGACTTTGAGAGCTTTCCAACGGTATATAACATGTTATCCGATTCATTGTATATCAATACAATTAAATCCCAGAAGATGGTTGACTAGCAGAGGTGAAAATGAAGGGTTTTACTTCACTTTGGTGCAAGTACCTCCAAAACTCCTACAAACATCAAAACCACACAAAAACATAAAAATACCAAGGATTATAGCAAAGAAACATAGATGAATTGATATAAAAATGATAGATAAATAGACACCTATCACTCACCACTCTAATATTTGTTGTGTCCTCTTGTTATTGGTCCAAATCGAAGACAGTTACCATTGGTCATTAGATGCAGCAAAAATCTTCTCATTGGTTCACAAATTGGCGCAATTTAATTGATTGAAGTTTTGGCAACTTATAATTGGATAATTTGAGAACTTAAGGCAGTGAACTTGTTCTATAAATACCCCGTCTTAGTTTTGTATTTGTGTGTGCATATCCTAGTAATAAATGCTTCCTGATTTCTCTCCTTTTGTTTCATTTCTTTCTTGCCAATTTCTCTTTTCTCCTTAATACTTCCTCACAGCCCTACTAGCCTTATTGAATACTATTTCCTCTTCATAAATTGAGTGCCCTAGCATTTTATCAATCTATAATATATTTATATATTTACACAATCTGTAGCATACTTTTTACTTATATTATAATAGGTTATCAGCACGAAGTGCTCTATTAGTGTGTTTTATTGCTTTGGTTATATAAATATGTCTTTTATATGTTGTGTTATCTAACTGACTATTTTATGAGTATACTCTGTAGTTGTCATTAAATTGGATCCTCCACATCAGAAAATAAAATTATTCTGTTATTTTGTTTTCTCTTGTTATTGTTTCTTTGTGATATAGGTAAAATTAGAAACAAGTAAGCCTGGTTTAAGATCATCAGTGTTTACTTGTATGATTATATACATGACAAGGAAATTTTTGCAAAAAAGACTATAAGTCAAAGGAGACTGGGTTTTAAGGAGGCTTTATCCCTACCAGCCTTTCCTGGAGTATTTAATTATACGAACACTTACTACTAATCTGGGTTATTATTTACTTTGAATTATTGGAAAGATGTCAAACACACACTACAAGAAAATTAGTTTTTTACTACATCCTTTCCACCACAGGTTTTACAAACATGATTAAAATTAATTATTTACAACTTAAATTAATCGCAAGTTGTTAAAACTTATGAAAAACTCCAATTTTACAATGTGCCCTAAATAAAAATAGTAAAATCAATATATTAACCACTTGCATTATTGATGTGATTGATGTTTATAGTATTTACAACATGAATTAATTGGCATGTGGTTGATATAAATGAAAGATCACGTTGAATTCTATGCGGTGTTTTTTTTATTTACCACCTATACTTGCTAGTGGTTGGAAATAATGAATTTACATGAAAGTGATAAAAGTCAATATATTTACAACATGTAATAGTAATGTAGTTAATAGTTGTATTATTTACAATGTGCATTAGTTGGGATGTTGTTGACATAAATAAAAGATCTTGTAAATTACATGTAGTAGTTTATTTCATTTAACCACATTTATTACTAGTGATAGAAAATAATTAATTTATTGGAGGGAATATTTTTGAATTTTTATCTTTGGCAGTAAGTAATAAAAGATTAAGATTTCTTTACTTATAACTGTCCTTTCTCAATCGACAATAATTTTCATCTCTCTTTCACAATCTCTTAACTTTACTTTTTTAAAGTTTTACAAACCTTAGCAACTTCTTCATTGATCAACAAATACAACAGGTGAAAAAATCGGTCACTTCTTTATTTAATCTCTTATAAATGAGTTTCAACTTTTGCTTAAATATTTAGATGTATATTTTATTGATTTATTTAATTAGATATTTCTTCATCCTTTTTATAAGATTCAAGTTTAGATCAAGTGATCCCAAATCTATATGAAAAGAGCAAGAAGAAAGAAGAAAGGTAAGAATTTTTCAATTTTTATTGGGTGTATTTGATTATTGTAATTATTTAATTTTTATTTCAAGTAATTTTGGTGAGTATTTGATTTTTTCTTCATATTTCATTCACATGTTGATGTCTTTGTTTTGTTTTGTGCAGAGATTTGATAAAAGCTTTCTAGGAAGGTGTTCTTGAACTAAAAAGCTTTATTTAAATAAAGAATTGTTTTTAATTATTGAATCCCATATATTTTTCTTTGAACTTCCAGAAAGAGTAAATAATTTAAATTATAATTATCTAATATAATTAAAACTTTAATTATTAGAATTAAAATTGAATTTAGATTATAATTATCTCATATAGTTTAAATTTAAATTTTTGCAATCAAAAATTGAAATTATCTAATCAATTTTTTTAAAGAAAAAAAGACATTTACAACGGACATTTATAAGTGTTGACCGAGAATAATTCTACCACATGCTAATACAAGTGGTTAATAGGATGAATTAATAACTTATATTTTTCCTATTAACAACTTACTTTTGTATGTGGTAAAAGAATGATACTTTTAAATACTCCTTGATGGATCACAGAGAAGAGTCACGTTGTAGATGTATTTCTACCACATATATTTGACGTTGTAGAAGTTATAATTTGTTGTAGCGATAGTAAGTCTCCAGTTTGCTGCTTTTATGGGAAAGAAGAAAAATATATACAATGGGCCACAAGTGCAAAGAGTCATTTATGGGAAATGAATCTCAAAGACACCATCAAGGAAGGAAACCGAACTTCTTTACAAGAAAAAACAAAGGCTTTGAATTTCCTTCTTCATCATTTGAACGAGAATTTACGAGTTGAATATCTTGATGATGAAGACCCACTAATTTTGTGGAATAGCCTAGCTGAGAGATTTCATCACCAAATAGATGTTATGCTCCCTCGAGCCAAACAAGATTGGAGCAACTTATGATTCCAAAACTTCAAGATAGTAGTTGATTACAACTAAACACTTTTCAAGATTACTTTGTAGCTAAAGTTTTGTGGTCAGAAAATAATTGATGAAGACAAGATGAACGAGACTCTGTCAACATTTCACCTCTCAAATATCATTCCACAATAGATATATGGAGAGCCACATTTTAAAAAATACTCAGACTTGAACACGTGCCTCTTAGTTGTTAGGAAGAATAATGAGATCTTATTGCAGAATCATCAATCATGTTCCAAGGGTGAATAGCAACAATTATAGAAATAATCATTAGAATAGGGGACGTGGAAGAGGGCGAAGGAATAGGTCAAAGGTGGTCGCAAATCTTTTAATAAACAGGATGATAAGGATAACAATTAGAAGAAAGAAGATCCTAAAGACCAAAAGGTTGGAAAAAAAGAAAGACCTTCTAAGGCTAATGAAGACATCTGTTACAGATGTGGTACAAAAGGTTATTGGACATGAAATTGTCGTATTTCTTAAAACTTAGTAGACCTTTACCAAGCAGCCAAAGGGAAGGAAAGGAAGTCAAGACAAAAATTTTTAAAAATTTCAACCAAGCTAATACCACTCATCTTGACTATACAGACTTTTTTCAAGATGAAGATTGAAGCATAGAGTAACAAGAAGTTTTATTGCCTTTTATATTTTTATCTTTTGTATGGAACTAATTCACCACCTAAAAATTTGCTTTTTTCACTGGTCAATGTATAAAATGCATGGAAAACTCATCTAACCACCTCATAGAGTGGAAGGTTTTTCTCTTGTAAAGAGAAGTCGAGTTCCATAATCTCTCAATGTTGATACAAGTTTTCGAGATAAGCCCTTTGTTGCCCTAGAGAGGCTAATATACTTTTGGTCCTAGTAGAGACAAAACTTAGCCCTAGTAGAGGCTTAAAAGTATGTTGTCCTAGTAGAGATGGATAAAGACCAAAACTCTTGAGGAAGCTAACATCCTTTGATTGAGATGCGGAAGCTAAAAATTATCCATTATTAATGATATAACATGACCCAACTAGAAAAGATGCAATTTTAGTTGAGTTGGCTTTTTGTTTTGAGAACACAAAGTTGATTGGATAAAGCTTGCCTAGTGTTATGGAGTTGCTATGGAAATTTGAAATTGTTGTTTTATATGTTATTTCATATTTTGCTTGTTAGTTTTGAACAACTGGGTATGAATTTTATTGAGTTTGTGATTACATGCTAATGTTGCATATCAGATATTGATCTTTGTAGAAAAATCTTTGGTGGATCGAATAAAATCAATTTCTTCCACTATTAAGGGGAGTACCCATCAGAGAAATACTTATCAGAGAGAGCATATCCTGAACATATGCACTATACTCTTTTTTATTGACCAGTTTTTGTCCCACCGGATTTTTCTGGTAAGGTTGTTAACGATGTAATTGCAATCCAACACCACTTTATGATTATTGTCTCTTTGTTTTTGTTTTCTCCCGTTGGGTTTTTTTTTTTTTTTTTTTTTTGACAAAGTTAAATACAATTGTTTTACACGGTAGAATCTAAGGGAGAGTGTTATAATACATGGTGACTTCTCACTGTTCCAATATATGTTGCGTTCTGTTGTTATTGGTCCAAAATGAAGACAGCTACCATTGGCCACGAGATGCAGCAAAAATCTTGCCATTGGTTCACAGATTGGTGCAATTTAATTGGTTGAAGTTTTGGCAACTTATGATTGGATAATTTGAGAAGTTAGGCGGTGAACTTGTTTTATAAATATAAATGCCCCCTCTCAGTTTTCAATTTGTGTGTACATACCCTTAGTATAAATGCTTCCTTGTTTCTCTTCTTTCGTTTCATTTCCTTCTCGCCAATTTCTCTTCTCTCCTTAATACTTCGTCACGGCCCCACCAGCCTTATTGAATACTATTTTCTCTTCATAAATTGAGTGCCCTGGCGTTTCATTAGTCTACAATAAATTTATATTTGTTTACTCAACCTGCAACATACTTTTTACTTATATTGTAATAGTTGTTACTTATCCTATAAAATTGGAAAACCTGCAGTTTTAAGAAGAGTTCATAACAAGGCTCATTCGAGTGAAATCATTGATCAGATCAAGGCAATTATATCAAACGATTATATTCACATCAAAACAATTAACCATAACAAGGCAATCGTTATTCTTGTTACATAATATGGCTTAGGCACAGAAGGCAAAGAAGGTACCTGTGAAGTATCAATCTCGTTGGCGAAAAATGCTTGCTCAAATCCAATAAAATGAGATCTGCTATCATAGCAGGACACTTTTGACCTTTGTACTTCAACGCTAGCTTAAGAGATGAATTTCTTGGTTTTTAAGATTAATTATTTGAACAACGAAAGTGAGGCAATTACATTCCCCTGTTCAATTAAACCTCGACTTTGGCTTCTCAGTCAAACAAGAGAATAGCGCCTTCCCCTAGATATGCTTATGATCCTCTTTTAATCATCAATTACACCCAATTCATCTACATGTTAATGGATGATAAAGTTTTAAGCTAGATGAAAGTAAATTGAGATTACTATCAACCATCAACACCAATAACCTATATATCTATAAAAAACTGGGAGTCTTCATAGATTAAATAACAAGGGGAACTCTAGGGTTTGATATGTTCACTGGTTTATTTCACCACACAAAATGGACAGCCAGCCATTCATTCAAGCCAAGAAATAGTTCCAAGAATTTTAAGACACTGTGAAACGTCAAGAATTAGATTTGCTTGCCAAAAGTTAACAAGATGGAGCAATCTTGAGACGCTGGATACAATAGGCCTACTAAGGCAGGGCTTTTCTTGACAACCACTAATGCGGTGCAGCTTCTCAACCAAAATCAAGACAACTTGTATTGTCTATTGGCACAGAGGAGCCGCATTAATGATAAAGAATTTATGTAAAGATTAATGAACTTGAAAAGGAAGAACGTTACCGTCTGATGACTACCAAGAAACGTCAAACTTCGTCTGTTGCATTTGCGAAAAACACCACCACTGCTCTGGTCTCCAGCCTTCAGGTTAAAATGACCTAAAACCCATTTCACGCATGATGATTTGCCAAATTCCAGCTCACTCACAAAAAAGGAGTCCAGAAAGCCTATGCAGTCCGTAAGAATGCTCTGGAGTATCTAATTGATACGTAGACCTATGACAAGAATTAAAAATCTAAATGGTAAATTCAAAATCTGGAACCTATCGAATTATTTTACAAATCAATTTAGGACTCTGTTCATGAGTATAATTTGCGCTGTCAGAGACAGGGAATGCAGAGAGAGGAAGGCTATGCTCATGCTTTAAAATAAGATGATGCTACTCACCTAAGTAAACCTGCCTCTTCCTTCAACCAGAATATAGAAGTTGTACTAGTGGGGATATCACGTCCAGTTTATTAACAAATTTACCCCCGTAATCTATGCCACTATCCGCTTCAAACCGGTAAGCAAATAACATTATGAATGACAAAAATTTGACAAGTATGAATGGATATATTTGATCCATTATTGTTTTTAACCCTGTAAATGGAGCAATATTTGCATGGAATACTTTTCTCTTCAATGAATGGGGTTGATACAAAAACAATCTGCATGATGAAAATATAATTTGGGCTTGCTTTGAAATGACGAACAGATTTGTACTCTCAAGGTGAGAATTCCTACTTTGTATAGTCCTGGGCCTTGTTTCTTTTGATCTGTTTCCTATGGGCTTGGACATTTTTGAGAGATTTTATTGACGAACACATCTTAGAACGAGGCAAAAGAACATTACTTCGAAAAGTAATAGGAATTTCACACATATAAATGGAGCCAAGAAGCACTATGAGAGGCAAAAAGCCCAAGAAAAGACTGTCCCGAAAATAATGATTACATCTCAAGACAAAAAGTGCTATCAATGTTTTACAACAATGACCTAAAAAGAGTGCAGGGTAGACATAACTTGAGTAAATGTTGTTGTACAGTATACATATAGAATTGATTCAGCACTGAATTCATTTACTAGCATCGGTGTTGTTACCAGACTTAATTATCTACAAAATTGGAACACCTACAATATCATGAAAAAAAAAAGCCAGGAAAATGGCAAAATAAGCACATGAAATAATTTGAGCAATTAATCAGATCAAGACAATTATATTCAAATCAACAGAATAATTAATCATATCCAGACAAGCTTTATTCTTGTTATATAGTTTGATTTTTTTGCAGAAGGTACCTGTGAACTGTCAATCTCAATGGCAAAATTCTTGTGCAAATCCAGTAAAATGATACCTGCTAACATTTCAGGACACTTGTGAACTTTTTACTAATTAGACAGTACCTTAAGAGATTAATTTCTCTTTATAAGATTTGGTCATTACATTCCCCTGTTCAATCTATCTCCCAGAATTAGCTTTCCGGTCAAGCAAGAGAACAGCTCCTTTCTCTAGATATGCTTATAATCCTCTTTCAATAATTAGTTGTACCCATTTCTGAAATCCTCCAATTCTTCTGCGTTTTGTTACATTCCAGCTTTTTTCCATCCACATCCCCCAGACTGATGCTCGTTAATCATGCCAGCAAAAGTCCTTCTACCTTAAGGAAACCAACCAGGAGATCAAGAAAACACCAATTTTTCAAAACATGAGGGACATTATCTTGCACTAACATCCCATCATGTAATTGCCTCTCTTGTCCACAAGTATGAATTCGGACCTCAAGTTTCCATGAAACGGTCCAACTGTTTCTGATAACCACTTAATATATGCTTCAACCAAACCATCGTCTTTCACCTAAAAAAGGAATTTGTCAGTTGATGATGCAAAAAATTTAAGCTACACCGAAAACCGAGGTGAATTTTGAGCAGATAATAAGCAATGTAGTCAGACTACAAGGATGTATTATGTTCAAGTTGGTGTGAATAGAAAATGCTACAGACCTAGCGTATGAAACTATCATGCAAACCTAGACACAAGATAATCAGCCAGACCTAAGCATTCTGTATGTCTCTGGCCAACTATGTTCAACGTAACATTTTGTACCAATGAAAAAGTGGTGTGACCATGTTCTTTGCTTTACTGGCCTCTGACAATATCTCTAAGTACCACATACTAAAAAACTTCAAAAGCTCACAATAAGAGCACATCAGTTGCTAGAAGATAAGACATAAACATTTGCTGTCTCTGAATGGATAAAAAGCCATGCAAACATGTGTCTAAAAAGAATATGAGTATGCCTCCCAAAATAAAGTTGAAAAAAGATGATCATCATACAGTTATCCAATATCATCGTTCTAATGAACCGAGGCACATAAAGATAGATAAAAGTAAATTGAAATTTTGCTGCTAACTATACATTTCCGACTAACATAGAATATGTATCTCTTTCCATCATCAGCATATAAGAAGTTTTAAGAAGCTAGATAAATTGAAATGTATTACTAAATGCATGTCAAAGTATATGTTTCCCTTAGATGAACAACACACCACGAAACTTTGCAGATATCCTCATAGTCAATGGCATTAAGAACTCTCCCATCATAAACACCCTTCTCTATCTTCACCTTAGCACAAAATTTATCAGTATCAACTCCCACCAACCTTGCACTTGAACCTCGATATGCCCCGTTCACAATCCTCACCAAACCCCCAATTTGTGGAATAACAGTCTCCAACTCATCCTGATCAACTCTAATCACATGTTTCTTATCAAGCATCTCAATTTCACCAACATACTTATCAATAACCTTCCTCACAACACCCTTCTGCTTATAGTACCCTTTCTCAGCCAACGCCTTGCTCATCACCTTAACAACAACTCCCTCAGACAACCAATAATCTTTCCTATTGATTTTCTCCTTCACCTTCTCTTCCTCCCTCATCAACTCCTCTAACGCCGACTTCCCACCAGCTCTGCTGCTCTCTTTCACCATCTTTTTGCTACTATTACCGCTCTCAATTTCTTCAAAAACCAATTTGTTGCTACTGTTACTAACAGAAGTTGCACCATAATCTTTGTTTGACATTGAAGATGAACCAAGTGAAAACCCGACCTTCACGCCAGCCTCCAAATTCAAATTAGAATCAGCAACGGCCGTTAACGGCTCCGTTAACTGCTCTGCTGCAGCAATCTCAATCTGCTTCTTGATCTCCCTCTCTTGCTTCTCTTCCTCAGCCAAATCCAACTTAATTCTCTTGTTTTTCATCCTTTCCTTGAAAAGGGTCTCCGAATCTCTATCAATATAAGTTATAAACCACCCTTTGGGCGTCTCCTCAACCTTGCACTTCCCTGTACGTCCCAAGTACTTGACGAATTCGGTGAGGCTGGCCCACTTGGTGGAGTTCATGTGGACGTGATGGCGGTCGTTGATGTACTCGTTGTAAACGACAGTGGCGGCGATGCGGCTGAAGCGGTGGCTGCGCTTCATGAGGTCGAGGAAAGAGTCCTCGAATTCTTCGGAGTAACCGTCGACGATTCGGTCTGGGTTTTGGCCGAAGATTTCCATCTGACGCTGGTGGCTCTCGCTCAGGCAGTGGCATTTGAAACCGTTCTCGTCTCTGCATTGCTTTTGGCACATCTGGCAATACCATCTCAGCTTCTGTAATCCTTTCGCTTTGATTCTGTTGGCGATCGCCTTTGGCGTCAAGAACTCGTTCTTCCCCATTATTCGAAACCCCAAAAAACAGAGTAACAGAGGACCCTATTTGTTATTATTAATTATCATAACCTCATATTCAATTTGTACCAATATTTCTTATCGAACATTTTTGAGAATAAATAATATTAAAATTATTATCAATTATTAATCATCGTTATATAACTTTTATTTTGGAGGAGGAACGTTCTATTTACAATTAATCTATTACAATTTTTTATAAAACTTGTTGTTATGATAAGATATTATCGAGTAAAAATAAAAATAAATAAATAAATTACTTATTCAATAAAATTTTGTTAACTAAATAAAAATTTATTAACTCATGTCATATAAAATAAAATATTTAGTTGTAAATAATAGTAAATATATGTGAATGGTTAAAAATTTGTATCTAATTTAATTTTATATAAAAAAATTTTTATCTAAAATCCCTTATATATTTAATATGTAGTTTGATATATAAAAGAGTAATGTTATATTTATAATTATTTATAATTATTTTTTATATAAATTGAGTTAATAAAAAATAAAAATAAATAAAAGATGTTAAATTGAATGATATGATAATTTTTATCCAATAATATATTCTCAATTTAAATTTTATAAAATCTTGATTGTAAATAAATTATAGATATAATATTATTCTATATAAAAAATAATATTGTCATCGCTCACTCAGTTTTTCTTTTTTTTTTTTTTTGTGGGAGCTAACACTTTAAATGGATAGATCGTGAATGTTATGGATCAGCCCAACTGATTTACGTGCCTAAAGAATTATTTAGGCCCAATTGATTTTAGTGGATAGTGAGATAGAGAGTTCAAACAGAAGGGCACACTTGGAAAGGTCTCAAGCTTTGGTGGATTATGTTTAAAAATGTGCCATTCATTAAGCTTCATTAAAATTTCTACAAAGTAATAGATAAAACTACACACACACTCACACACACAAACACACAAAAGAATATGGTTTTGCTATTTTTATTATCAAATTTAATTTAAATTTATTAAACACTAATAAATCTTAGAGTAGGAAATGGGGTTTTTAATTGTATATACTTGTTATGTGATAAACATGTAATGAAAATCAATTCAAAGAGTGTCAAATAAGGGCAAAAGGTGAGTTCGGTCATGTTATATTTGGGCCCTTTTTAAAAAAACCATCAAATAAATAAAAAATTTAGTGTCAAATATATGAGAATTTTTTTAAGTAAATGAGTTTTTAAACTGAGAAGTAAGGGTAACCAACTTGGAATATTTTATTGTGTTTGTACCTTCATTTCCTGTTTCTAAAATATCCCAAGCCTTGTTAGCAATTGTAAACTCAGAAACAAGTCCACATTGAATTTGATTAGTAGAATAGAAAATTACTTTGATATCTTTGGAGTTCTAATTGGATAGATTAGATTCTTTAGTTGTCCATTCTTCAATTGGCTTCTTTTCTTTTTCACCCAAAACACTTATTCTCTGGAGTGGCATTCACCCTCATTCTCGAGAAGACCAAACACGATCATCAATGGACTTAAGACATGCTCTCATACTTACCTTTCAATATGTTGTTGCCATGTAAAATTCGAGGTATAGCAATATTACCTATGTCCTCAGATGAATAGGTAATCTGGTTTGTAACCTAGAGATCCCATTGAAAAAGAAAAAATCAATGAACTATTCTGATACCAATATCAAATCAAATTAAAATAACCAAGATTAATTTGTAGCGAAGTTAAGCAAATAAATAAGCAAAGACATAAGTTTTTATATGGTTTGGTTCAACTAACCTAAATCCACGGAGTCCAATTCAAGCTTGAGAAATTCACTATGTAATTAGATGTTTACAACAATCCTAGGGCTTGCATCTACAAACTCTCTTTGTTCTAATGCCTAGATTTTGTAAATTAGTTCTTCTTAGAACTTTCACATACGTGACTCTCTTCTCATCTTGAAGAACACCTCTCAATGACAATAATCAATAATTAATGAAAATAAATAAAGAGAAAATGACTCACAACATAATCATTGAGAATTGATAATTCATTTATCAATCTTAATAATTTGTAAATCTAAATGATGGTTTTAAGGTATTTGCAATGGGTTTTTGAAAATGAGGAAGAAGACAAGTTGATAGATCAATTTATGATTTATCTTCTGATATGGAGATGAGGATAGATGTAGTGAGTAGAGGTGGTGCATGAGATAGCGGCTTGGCAGTGGTGAACATAATTTTGGGTACTTTTTTGGATTTTCACGATGGCTTTTGAGATGAAAAGTCAGGGTTTCTAGGGTTTACGGAAAATTTTAATGGATCACTTTTGTCAAGTTTATTATTAAAAGGTTAGGGATCAGACCATGTTCTAATGCCACTTATATGAAGCCAGTTAAAAAAAAAAAAGTTAAAATAAATAGATTGTGAACGGGGCTTTCGTCCCATCATAGCATTTATGATCACGACACTGTGGCAACGCCTCTTTCAAGACTTAAGGGAACACAAACAAGTCATAGGCACATCTGAAGAATGAGTCGCCACCCAATTACTTAATTAGGAATGAATGGAGACAATGTGATCCCTCACTTCAGGATCTAAACTACCATCATACCTTTATAGATGAGTTTGAAAAGTTGGTACGAGTCACTCACCTCGCCTTTATCTAAATCCAGACTCTACTAGCGTATACCAAATAAGAATAACTTATATTGTCATACAACCCACTTAAGTTGTTTGTTTGATGGACACATTTTTCAATTTTATCTTTATTATTCATGTAAGGTATATTCAATCAAAGCAGTTGTGTATTCAGACAAAGAAAGAGGGAGGAGAGTAGAATTACAATTCCTTTTAAACATAAGAGAATGGGAAGAGGATTACAACAATTTTTTATTCAACAAAGAAAGTAAATTCTACTTCTAAACACTTTAAAATGATCATAGCATATTCATACATATTCATTCATTGAAAGTGAAGGTCCCTCACCATCAATGTGAGTCCACAACCACTTCATGGCATAATCATAATTAATCATTCATATTTCTAATCGTGGTAATTATCTAAAATAAAATTAATCAATCAATTAAAATTCAATACATAGCTATAGTCTAGAATCATGGCACTTCTATCTAGATTTGTTAATTATATTATGATAATTCTATCTATTGCTATTCTAGTATATTTCATAACAATTTATAGTACCATGACATTTCTAGCCTAAGCATGGAAATTCTTACCTAATTCAATCAATCAATATCAAACATGGCTATTCTAGCCCAATTTGAGCACTCAACGGTAAACATGGTAATTCTTACCTATTTTATATTTCCTAGTATGCTTCAAAACTTATAAATCTTCCTAACATGATTCTAGTCATGAACTCCTAAATATGATTCTAAGGCATTTGTAAAGAAAATAAACTCATAATCATGTTTCTGGATAAAGGAGGTACTTACCTTGACGCGTATTTCCACCTTATAAAACAAATAAGGGTTAAAACAATTCATAATAACCCTAAACATGCTCCTAAACATTAAAATAAATCATAATCATGCTCATTCTAAGCATAATAAAACGTTGACATGATCAATTCTAAGCAAGAAAAATAAATAAGAAAAGAGGAGGGAGAAGACAGACTACTCTCAAGACATACCCTTTCCGAGTTAGAGCAATAGAACACCTAGAAAAATATTGAACTAGAAAAGGCTCCTTGAATTCTCAAGTGTATCTTCAAGAGAAAGAGAGGATTTTGATTTGTGAGTGAATGTGATGGGATGGGGTGTTTATATAGTGAAGGGTTGAAGTTGGAAAAAGAAGCAAAAATCAAATATGGAAGCCTTCAATTGAAAGTTTTCAAAAATAAAGGGGGGAGTGTTGGCCAACTGTGGGAGGACTGTCGATCGATGGTAGCCCACTACACTCCTCGATTTTGAATTTTTTAGTGCAATCCTTCTCTGACCTTTGTCTATTCTTCGAGTTCAAATCTAACTTGTAATATGTAAAATTCTATGAAAACTTAACATCCATAGCTTTGCAACGGTATATGATTCATTATCAAATTCTTTCTAGATTAATTTCTATGAATTTTCAAAATCATTTGTCAGTTTTCAAAGCTTTTGGTCGGTTTCTTCTCAACTCTCTTCCATTTGCTTTCGATGGCATTTTGGTCATTTCCTTTGCTCATCACTCATAATCGAGCCTCAAAAATCAAGTGTCTACATAGATTAAGAAGAAGAATTTTAGGCAGAAAGTTTGAATTTTATATTAGATAATCAATACTCAAGCTTGAATTCTAATATTACAACCAACTGAAAAGACTTATTTATAGCGCCCATCAAATTTATTTTTACTAGCAAGTAGATTCTTTTTAGAAAATAATATTCAACTCTAAACTCAACTAGAAATAACAAAATTAAATCATAAGGAAAATATGTAATCTACTAGGACAGTAACTCCAGTAGAATTCCTCCTATCAAAATCTCATATAATAGTCAAAATTCTTAATTTATTTCATTCCTTAAAAAAACTATTTAAAATCCCAATTTATCCTTAACTTTTCCTACATCACAGAGCTTTTTTTTTTAGGTGTAAAAAGTAGAAATAAGTTACCAATCAAAGCTTTACTTGATTACCAAGCGCTTTAACAATAGAGTGACATTGAAACGCAATTGCAATTATTTGAGAAATTGATAGAGATCAATAACCTTAGGTGAACCTCTTTAATAGAACTAGAAGTTGAGACAAAAATAAGAGGTCACCCTTATAATGCTAAAATGAAACATTCTTCAGTACACCTACTTCTTAGGTTTTGTTAGCACTCTTCAATGTGTCTATTCTAAGGGCTTCAAACACTCTTAAGTGCATCTACTTCCTAGGAATTTTAGACATTCTTCAGTGTGTCTCTTCTTAGGACTTGTGCCTATTATAAGGGTTTAAAATACTCTTAAGTGCACCTACTTTCTAGGGTTTTTAACACTCTTTAGTGTACCTTTTCTTAGGGCTTATGTTTATTCTAAAGGCTTAAAATACTCTTAAACACACCTAATTCCTATGATTTCTTCTAATGCATATCCATTTGGAAACGTCTATCATACACTGCCTCATGGTCTTTAGACCTTTTCATTCTTCGTGCCTTCGGTTGAGTATTCCTCATTCTTCTTTGATCTCTTCAAATTTTGCATTCATTGGGTTTCATGCTTTTCTTCTGAGTATTCTTGCTTCTACTCTTGATTTCTTCTAGTCCACTGAGCAAAATTCTTGATTCATTATGCTTTAAACTTTTCATTTCTTTGTGCCTTCGGCAAAGCATTCTTTGTTCTTGATTTTCTCAGATTTTGCATTCATAAGACCCTTTACTGGGGAGTTCTTATAGTATTATTGATTCTAGAACTCATTAGGAATTTCTTCATTCTTCTTGAAAATTTCTGCAAAATATCAAACAACTTTCGATGATTTGAAATCAATTCAAACTTTACCTTGGTTGATCTGTTCTTTAACAGACTATTTTCTAGTCTCTAAAGAAATTCTTTCATGTGATTCCGGTCGAAACATTCATCGACCGATATTGCTCAACCTTCTTTGTGAGTTACTAAACTGTTGCCCTTCCAACAATCTATTGATTGTGGATCTTTTTTCCCTTCAAATCCCTTTTTCTAGTTGACTTTCTTTCTTCAAGGTGGATTTCTTTCTTCAAGGTGAATATCAAATTTGAACTTTTTTCTTCATGGTAGACTTCTTTCTTCAAGGTAAACTTTAAAGTTCTTCTTCAAAATCCTTTTTTTAGAGTATACTTCCTTTTTCAAAAGAGATTTCTTTCTTCCAAGGAGATGCCTTTTTCAAAAGAGATGTCTTCTACATCATGTGAGTTTTTGAGGAAGTTTAACTTGCTCTAGGCGATTTGTAATTCTTGCGAACTGAGTCTCTTCTAGATGGTACTTGCACTTCTTGCAGGGTGGACTATTTCAAATCTTTCCCCTCAATTATGGTCCTCAACTATCTTTTTCAATAGTGGTCCTCTTTGACTATCTTTAACTATCGTAGTTCTTTTATTTTTTTTATAGTGATTCTCATCATAATATTGTTCATTTTAGGTATCTTGCACATCGTACTGCTCGAATTGCTTGATCTAGGTGTTTAACACATCGTGCTACTTTAGATGACCGTTGAGTCTTATCGAGAGGAAACTACCTTTGCACATCATGCTACTTGAGAGAAGTCTCATCGAAACTGAGCTACCCAATCCAGGCTTGGTACTGAATTGGGTGGGTTGATCCAAGCACTTTGCACATCTTGTTAAATGGAAAAGCTTGATCCAGATGATTTGTACATCGTGTTGAACTGAAGAGCCTAAACTAGGCAGCTTGCACTTCGTGCTTAACTGAAGAGCCTGATCTAGGGGGCTTTCAAGTCGTGTTGAACTAAGGAGCTTGATGCAGGCGCCTTGCACATTGTGTTGACTGAGGAGCCTAATCAAGGCAGTTTGCACATCGTACTGAACTAAGAAGCCTGATCTAGGCAACTTGCATATCGTGTTAACTGAAGAGCCTGATCCAAATAGCTTGCAAATCCTACTAAACTAAAGAGCCTGAACCAGGCAGCTTGCACATCATACTGAACTAAGGAGCTTGATCTAGATGACTTACACATCGTGCTAAATTGAGGAGCCAGATTTAGGTGGCTTGCACATCGTGCTGATTGAGGAGCCTGATCCAAGTGGCTTACACATCATGCTGCTTCTATCATGTCTCATTGAGATTGACTTGCACATCATGCTACTTTTATTAGGTCTCATCAAGACTGACTCGCACATCGCGTTGCTTCTATTGGGCCTCATCAAGACTAACTTGCACGTCTTGTTAATCTATTGTTATTCCTTTAGGTGTTAAGCCCATTTTGTTTGAGGTTTTCCCCAGTATTTTATATCGCATTGTGATTTCACAAAACCCGATCACTTCTGGACTATGCTTCGTTCTAGATTATGCTTCTTGCAAGAAAAGGATTTATGCTTTATGTATACATGCTTTATGCTTATGCTAAATGTGTATGTCTCTTGGGCTACACAATCATTTTTGTGTGTGGATCAACTCCAGGCCAGCTTACTCTTCTCCTAAGATGATACTGAGGATGACTTAGTGATGGGTAGGAGTAGACTCTTAGTACTATGGACTCGTGCAAATCATTAAATGCTTAAAACAACTATTTGACAGCTAGTTAGTCTACCTACTTCAAGAATCATGTCTGTACATCCCATATTATTTCTTACACTTCCTTAAAGATGATTGAGATAGTTCTATTTCCCATCATTTTTAATATGGTTAAGGCAATTCTTTGCCCCTTGCTTCTTTTCTTTTCTCAAAATGATTGGACAACTCTTTGTCCCTTATATGAAGAGTTTAGTACTGTCTTGGGGAATTCTTTCATCTTACCTTTAAAGAGCATTATTTCTCCTTCTCTGTGAACATCCATGCTAGACGAAATGGTTAATTTCTTCCATATATCTGGCTTCTTCACTATTGGTGGCAAAGTTACCATTCAATACTATCGATAGGAACTATTGGTAGATTTTCTTCTTGTTAATATGTTTTCAACACATTCAATATCCTCCAATAATAAGTTGAAATGCTGAATATGAGTTGTGCATTAATTTGATTCACATTTGAATTCTTCAAAGATTTCTCAAATTTGATAGTCCAAAGGTAATGCACTGACATCGTGATTGTTCACAATTCGACTCTAATGCCACAATTATTTCATTCAAGATTTTTCGTGTGTGTGTGTATAGCCAATCATGCTCCACTCTTTGAAACTCGAATAGCTTTATGTAAATAAGAGCTAGTGATCAATCTCTAATGAAAAAGGACTACCATAAGCCCGCTTCTCACACCACACTTCACTAATATAGGCTAATCACAACATCAAGGATCATTAGAGTTTTATCAAGCTTGTAATAATAGGCAAGGGCCAGGGTATGACAAAGGAAACTGTAAGGTTATCTCACCCATGGTCATACGACCATTCTAGGTTTTGATTGAGAGCACTAACTCAAACTTATCTTCATCATCTTGTTTGCTTTGATTTCAATTTTGAATGGCTATACCCCTAACTTTGCTTTATGGGATTAGCATTTTCTTTTCTTTTTCCTTTTTCTTTTTTACTTTCTCTTTCTTTTCTTCCTTTTTTTTGTTTTTTTTGTTTTTTTGCTCTTTTCTTCTTCTTCAAGCTCAAAATTACACGAAAACTTGTCAACTTGCTTTCATTCTCCCATTAGCATGGCTCTCAATACTTTTTTTTTTCTAGAATGCTTCATATGCTATGGTTGAAGGGTACTATGTAGGAAAAATTTTTCAATGTTAGGACAAACTTTGTGGTTTGACAAAGAAAAGGCTTTATTAGGCTTAATAGGGTACACTAGGGACAACAAATCTTGTTTAGGTTGGCTTCAAAGGCTCAATTGATTCAAACAAGGCCTAAATTATTTTCATGATGTTATGTAACGTAGGATTTTGCCTCCAGTTGTGATCAAACAAGTTCTAGAGCCTATCAGATCTCAACACCAAGCTTTATTTGCATAAAGTTTCTCTAAGTGATAAAAAGTTTCATATTCATGCCTATTGTGCTCAAATGTTAGAAATCAAGAATGAAATTTAACTAGCAAATGAATCGAGCATGTAAACAACACAATTCCAAGCATTACTAAAGATCTATTTATGATGAGTATCATGATTTTATCAATGATCATAAAAAGCACACAACTCACATAACATTCTTAAAGCAAAGCATTTCAAAACATCATTATTCTTTCTCTGGGTTAGGAATTCTTCCGTTATCGATCAAGTCTTGTATCTCATATCGAAGGCAGTGATATGGCCGGTTAATTGATGGAAAGCACAATATTCATGATGCTTGTGGTTGGCCAGAAGCAGGTTTTACGGAGGTTTTTATGTTAAAAGGAATAACATAGATTGGGCACGATGCTCCTCAAATACTTGGGATTAGGGCCATCCTAATTGGCTGAAATTTCTTGGTTGATATTCTTCTACTTCCTCGTCGTTTGACTCACTAGTCTTGTCATACTGCCCTAGATTTTTTTTAGGGTAGTTATTATTCTTCTTTTTTCTGGCCTTTAAATCTTCTATTTGGATGCCCAAATCATACAAGTCTTTAAACTTTTTGATAGGAAAGCGTGTGTCTCTAATGAAAGAAATGGCCATATTGATCACCATACATACCTGGTCCTTCTCCATAGGCCTCGTGGTCATTTTAGTAGCTTTGGTCCTTGAACGGACCAAATATTCAGAAAAGGTCTTGGTAGGCTTGTGTCTAGTCGTCTCCAAATCCCTCAAGGATAACCCCAGTTGGGTATTATGGTGATATCAATCCACAAACTGTTCGGACAACTTCTCATAATCTTTTTGAAGTCTCTTGAGAAGATCATGATACCATACTACCGCATCATCTTCTAAGGATAATGTGAAGTACTTCAATATATACTTCTTTGACAAAGAAGTGGTGGTCATGATAGCAGCATACTATCTCAAGTGAGTTTTTAGGTTGCCCTCTCCATTGAACTTAGGCAAATCTGGCATTTAAAACTTCGATGACAAATCATTATTCCCAATGCGCAAGATGTCATCTAGGTCTTTGACCTCTTTCAACCATTTGTTCTTTAAGAGACTGGACCTTCTCCCTTCTCCATGTTCTTGGCCAATTGCTTAACCAATCCGTGCTCATCTTGGTTGGCTAGACCTTTCTCCCTATCTCTGCCTTGGCCAGTCTCACCTTCATCGCCACCATTACCTTCGGGTGGCGGCTGGTTCATGTGATTAGGCCCATTTTGTATAGCTTCAATGAGTTGTGCTATCTATTGCAGGAGTGTAGTAATGTCAACCCTCAATTGGGTTATCTCTTCATTATTGTTGTTGGATGCGACCATTTCAACGACTGGTTCCTCTTGTTTTCTCAAACGACCACCTTGTCTAACCCAAGCTATGATGGATACAAAACAAAGGTGTTAATGCTATTGCATGCATGCATGTATGCATGATATGACGCATGTTTATGCAAAGGCATAGACATACTTTCAGCCTTCTAACCTTATTTTTCTCAATACACGAGGTCAAGTCTCTTATCCTAGGATTTTGACCTCATTCCCAAGTCGTCATCATGGGATATGGGAATTCGAGATTCTCTCTCCTAATTCTAACGTTCAAGTTGATGTTAGATTCTTCATGATTTTCATAACATGGCTCTAAATGTCATGACAACTTTAACTCATGGCACATGCCCCCATTTTGTTCTCATGGATGTTTTGATATGTGGCATTCGTTCATGGTTCCATGAGGTTTGAGTCAATGTTATTCTAATCATGTGAAATTTACATCTATAGACATGCATTTCAACATGGTTTTGGACATTTATCTAATTGGAAGTTTCTAGATTCATTTAAATGGGCTTGGGTCTCAAGGATCAAATGGTCTGCGCTCTTTCGAGCAAGAGATACCTCTTGGGGCTGGTCACCTTTTATACCTAATGAATGATATGTGCTCAAAGGTGGTGACACTAACATAAGTCATCGAAGGGTCGAATGAAGCAAAGACTTCCCATGCCAGTGTCACACGACTAGTTTAGGTAGTTCATGTTCATTATGTGCAACGTGTAGTGATGCAAAGACTTAAAATAACAAAGTAAGCTATTAGAATTTGGTATCTTAATCGAAATCAACTTCTCATATCCTTAGTAGAGTCACCACTGTGAATGGGGCTTTCATCTCGCCAGAGCGTTCGTGACCAAGATACTATGTCTAAGCCTCTTTTGAGACTTAAGAGAACATAAACGAGCCATATGCACGTCTAAAGAATGGCGTTGTCACCTAATTATTCAATCGAGAATGAATGGGGGTAATCCGATCCCTAGCTTTAGGACCTAAACTACTTTCATCCCTTCAAAGTGGTTTCGGGAAGTTAGGTACGAGCCACTCGCCTCACCCGGATCTAAATCTGGCCTCCACTAGGGTATACCAAATAAGAATAGCTTATATTGTCATACAGTCCACTTAAGTTGTTTGTTTTATGTACACATTTTCCAATTTTATCTTTATTATCATGCAATGTGTATTCAACCAAAGTAGTTGTATATTCATACAAAGAAAAAGAGAAAAGAATAGAATTACAATTCCTTTCAAACATGGGGGAATGGAAAGAGGATTATAATAATTTGTTATTCAACAAATAAAGTAAATTCTACTTTTAAACACTTCAAAATGGTAATATTCATATATTTTCATTCATTCTAACTGTGGTCCCTCACCATTAATGTGAGTGCACCACCACTTCATGGTATAATACAATCATAATTAATCATTCGTATTTCTAATCATGATAATTATCTAAAATAAAATCAATCAATCAATTAAAATTCAATACAAAGCTATGATATAGAATCATGACACTTCTACCTAGATTTGATATTTCTATCATGGTAATTCTACCTATTGCTATTCTAGCATAATTCATAACGACAATTCTAGCCTAATTCAATACATCAATATCAAAAATGGCTATTCTAGCCCAATTCAAGCACTTAAGAGTAAACATGGTAATTCTTACCAATTTTATCCTATTTCCTAGCATGCTTAAAAATGCATAAGTCTTCCTAGCATGATTCTAATGATGAACTCCTAAATATGATTCTAAGGCATTTGTAAAGAAAATAAACTCATAATCATTTTTCTAGATAAAGAAGGGAAAGATGACTTACCTTGACAAGCATTTGCTTCCTGCAAAACAAACGAGGGTTAAAACAATTCATATTAACCCTAAACATGCTCCTATGCATTAAAATAAATCCTAATCATGCGCATTCTAAGCATAATAAAACCTAAGAATGATTAATACTAAGCAAGAAAAATAAATAAAAAAAAGGAGGGAGAAGAGAGGACCTCTCTTAAGATGTACCATTTCTAAGTTTAGAGCAATAGAATACCTAGAAAAATATTGAACTAGAAAAGACTTCTTGAATTTTCAAGTGTGTCTTAAAGAGGGAGAAGAGACGATTTCGATTGTGAGTGAAAGTGAGGAGAGGGAGAGTTTATGTAGTGAAGGGTTGAAGTTGAAAAAGGAAGCAAAAATCAAATATGGAAGGTTTCAATTGAAATTTTTCAAAAATAAGAGGGATAGTGCAAACCGGCTGTGGGAGGACCGCCGGCCTATGGTAGGATAGCCGGCTACAACCTTTAGTCGGTGGTGGCCTACTAAGCCCCCTCGATTTTGATTTTTTTTAGTGCAATCCTTTTTCAACCTTTGTCTGTTTGATGATACATAACTCTTCAAGTTCAACTCCGATTCGAGATCCATAAAATTTTATGGAAACTAGACATCCATAGCTTCGCAACAGTATATGACTTGTTATCAAATTCTTTCTAGATTAATTTCTATGATTTTTCAAAAGCATGCATCAGTTTTTAGAGCTTTTGGTCGGTTTCTTCTCAACTTTCTTTCTTGTGCTTCTGATGGTATTTTGGTCATTTTCGTTGCTCATCACTCATCATCGAGCCTCAAAAATCAAATTTCTACATAGATTAAGAAGAAGAATTTTAGGCAGAAAGTTTGAATTTTATATTAAATAATCAATACTCAAGCTTGAATTCTAATATTACGACTAACTCAAATGACTTATTTATAGCACCCATCAAATCTATTTTCACTAGCAAATAGATTCTTTTTAGGAAATACTATTCAAATCTAAACTCAAAGAGAAATAACAAAATTAAATCATAAGGAAAATATAAAATCTATCAATTAGGATAGTAACTCTAGAAAAATTCCTCCTATCAAAATCTCAAATAATAGTCAAAATTTATAATTTATTTAATTCCTTAAAAAAGCCATTTAAAATCCTAATTTATCCTTAACTTATCCTACATCATAGAGTTTGTTTCTAAGGTGTAAAAAGTAAAAATAAGTTGCCAATCAAAGCTTTACTTGATTACCAAAGGCTTTTACAATAGAGCGACATTGAAATGCAATTACAAGTATTTGAGAAATTGACAGAGATTACCAGCCTTAGGTGAACCTCTTTGATTGAACTAAAGTTGAGACAAAAACAAGAGGTCGACCACTTTCAGAGGTTGATACAGGTGAACCATGAGCATTTGAGTAATTAGCAGCATTCTCAAAGAAAGTGAGACTGAAGAAATTGTATTTTAACCACGAACCTTTAGCTGAGGTGAAATAGAAGAGACAAATAAAAAGGAAGGTATATCAGTAAATTCATAATTGCAGGTACGTGGAAAACAACTAATTAAATCCATGACTTACTTGGACGTGTTTCCAGTTGAATTACAAGCATTCCAACATAATAAGTATGTAACAACTGACAGTAATTATGGATTTAGGGTGATAGCTAATTTAATACATTTTGGTAAGTATAGATGGATATAAGTATATAAAAATATTTTGTCGATCGATTGATTACGTTTTAGTTTAGAGCATTATCACAACTTGTATGGGGCATATTGTACAGTTGAGTTGATCCAACGCACAATAATACATTAAGAACAACTCAAGTTGCAACTGATCAATAACTATGCTAGGCATGCAACATTTTTTACTTGCATCATGCTACAACATTGTACTATTTCACCTACCTCGACATTTTACCTTTCTACCACTTAGATCCATGTCATTGCCTTTGTTGTACTACAAACATATCGCCATTGATTTTATAAATGACAACAATTTTGTAGAGATAATCTATTTTACCTTCCTATATATATGAATTATCATTTTATTTTCTTTTTTTTTTAAATAATAACCATGTGCTTTGTAGGTGTTGAGTTTGTGGCTCATATGTTAGTGGGAGAAATCTCACATTGATTAAGTAAGAAAATATGGGTCTCACGTGGGCTTATAAAAGAAGCCACATGGGAGAAGGTTAATTATGCCATTAGAAATTCTCCTCTACCCCCTATATTTGTAAGGTCTCACATATAAGACCTCATAGGCCTTTCATTAAAGACCTTAAAGTTTGTAATATTTCTTTTTTTCCCTTTGTTTTGGGTATTTGTAGTATTGCCCAATTGTTTGGGTAATTATAATTTGACCAAGCTATTCAGGTAATTACAGTTTGGCCCAATAGTTGTGGTATTTGTATTGTGGCCCAAAAGTTTGTAATTCTCTTGAAGATAGTGGAAGGTTTCTTCAGCGGCGCCCGAGGACGTAGGTATT
The DNA here is from genome assembly GCA_013180625.2 of Boswellia sacra. Lineage (NCBI taxonomy): Eukaryota > Viridiplantae > Streptophyta > Magnoliopsida > Sapindales > Burseraceae > Boswellia > Boswellia sacra. The sequence continues at coordinate 62,739 of SNVD02013229.1, forward strand.
TATATCGAACCTCGTTAAATCTTGGTGCTCTTTCTATTTTTCATTATTGGTTGATTGGTTGCCTCTTTAGTTGCTATTATATTCAATTATCTGGCATAGTTTGTGGTTGTGCATTTTGGTTATTTTGTTGATATCGCTTCCGTTTTTGCGCAACAATTGGTATCAGAGCCTAAGGTTTTGTGTAGTGAGTGACTATTTCATTAAAACACTTACTACTATTCTGGGCTATTGAGTTTGGATTGCTAGTTTTTGAATATAATAGTTTGTTTAGAGCTTGGTTATTGGTGATTTGTGTATCAAGCTTATTTGTGAGAGGTAGTAATGGCATCATCGTCAACTGTACCTGAGAAGACAATGACTGTGACAAATGCAAAAATAGATGTTGAAAAATTTGATGGCCAAAATAATTTCGGCTTATGGCAGAGTGAGGTGTTGGACGGGTTGTATCAGCAAGATTTGGATATTGTTATGGAAGAAACAAAACCAGAAGATATCAGTGCAAAAGATTGGGACAGGCTGAATATAAAAGCTTGTGGGTTGATTCGCTCTTGCTTGTGTAGAGAACAAAAGTATCCGTTCACAAAAGAGACATCTGCAAGTAAACTGTGGAAGGCGCTGGAAAACAAATATATGAAGAAAAGCAATGAGAATCGACTGTGTTTATTGAAGAGACTGTTCTGTCTCCAGTTGAAACCAGGTAAGAGCATCAGTTCTCATATTGATGAGTTTAATAAGTTAATTGCTAATTTGTTAAACTTAGATGAAACCTTCAAAGATGAAATTAAGGCAATGTTATTGATTGGCTCACTTCCGGATGAATTAGACCATTTGTGCATTACTCTTATCCATGGGAAAGATAAACTGTCTTTTGAAGAAGTTTGTTCTGCTTTGTTGAATTATGAAATTCGTAAGAAAGACCAAAGGGAACATAGGGATGAGTCAGTAGATGCATTGACAGTGAGAGGGCGTACTCAAAGTAGGAAACCAGGAAAAAGTAAAAAATCTTGGTCAAGGGGTAGATTAGGAAAAGATGAGTGTGCCTTTTGTCGTGAGAAAGGGCATTGGAAGAAAGATTGTCCTAAGTTGAAAAAGAAAGATAAGGGCAAGGCTGTTTCTGATGCATGTGTTGTTGAGCATGAGGATGATAGTAAGTCAGATATATGTCTAGTTGGTCATCCATCCACTTTTAGTTCTGATGAGTGGATTATGGATTCGGGTGGTACTTATCATATGTGTCCACATAGAGAATGGTTCTTTCATTTTGAAGAGCTTGATGGTGGAGTTGTGTATATGGGCAATGATGATATTTGCCATACTGCTGGGATAGGTTCGATCCGATTGAGGAATCATGATGGACTGACTAGAGTTCTAACAGATGTTTGGTATATACCAAAGTTGAAGAAGAATCTCATCTCTTTGGGAGCTTTAGAATGTAAAGGTTGTGGGATATCTAATCGAGATGGTATTCTGAGGGTCACTTCAGGCGCTCTTGTGATATTGAAAGGCACTAGGAAGAACAACTTGTATTACTATAATAGTAGTACGGTTATTGGATTAGCGGCTATGGTTTCTGATAATGATGCAGATTCAGAGATCACGAGACTATGGCATATGTGATTGGGACATGCAGGTGAGAAAGCCTTATTCAATTTGGTGAAACGAGGCTTATTGAAAGGTGTAAAAACCTGCAAGCTAGATTTTTGTGAGCATTGTTTTCTGGAAAAGCAGAAGAGAGTGAAATTTGGCACCGCTATTCATAATACCAAGAGTATTCTTGATTATGTTCACTCAGATGTGTAAGGACCTACCAAAACCGCATCGATGGGAGGTAGGCACTACTTTTGTTGATGACTTTTCTAGAAGAACTTGGGTGTATTGTTTGAAATCAAAAGATGATGTACTTGGTGTTTTCCTTAAGTGAAAAAAGATAATTGAGACACAAACTGGCAAGAAGATCAAGCATCTTAGAATAGATAATAGTGGTGAGTATTGTAGTGATTATTTTTTGAAATTGTGTCGAGATGAAGGTATTGTATGTCATTTTACTGTTAGAGGTACACAACAGCAGAATGGGGTGGCAGAACGCATGAACCAGACATTGTTGGAGAAAGTTCGATGTATGTTGTCCAATGCTGGGTTGGGCAAGGAATTTTGGGCTGAGGCTGTGACTTATGCGTGTCATCTCATTAATCGTCTACCTTCAGCTGCTATTGGTGATATAACTCTATTAGAGGTATGGTCTGGACAACCTATTTTTGATTATGATTCTTTACATGTTTTTCGTTCTACTGCATATTATCATGTGAAAGAATCTAAGCTGGATCCGAGAGCCAAGAAAGCAATTTTCTTGGGTTTTGCTTCAGTAGTAAAAGGATATCGTCTTTGGTGTCCTAGTTCGAGGAAGATTGTATCCAGTCGAGATGTGACATTTGATGAGTCTTCAATGTTGAAGAAATCAGAAAACCAGACAAAGGTGAATGGTACTCCACAGCAGGCGGAGCATACTCAACAACAGGTGGAGTTTGAAACGACGACATTGAACCCAGTTAGATCTATTGAGACATATAATGGTACTCCTGTGACAGAGGAGGATTTGGGAGATGATGTAGAGGGTTCTACTCAGGAACCTCAACAGCAACAAGAATCTATTACAGTTAATAGGCCAAGACGTGAGATTCGCAGACCTGCTCGATTTGCTGATATGGTGGCCTATGCACTTCTAATTGTAGATGCTGATGTTCCTTCCACTTAAGAGAGGCAGTCAGAACATCTGAAGTTGATTAGTGGAAGACAGCTATGAGCGAAGAGATGCAGTCTCTTTAGAAGAATGAAACTTGGGAGCTAGCTCAACTACCGAAGGGTAAAAAGACAATTGGGTGCAAATGGGTATATGCAAAGAAAGATGGATTTCCTGACAAGAATGACGTTCGCTACAAGGCAAGGTTGGTGGCTAAAGGCTACGCTCAGAGGGAAGGAATTGACTACAAATATGGTATTTTCTCCAATTGTGAAACATTCTTCCATTCGAATTTTGTTGGCCTTGGTAGCTCAAATGAATATGGAACTAGTTCAACTTTATGTAAAAACTGCATTTTTACATGTGACTTGGAAGAGGAAATCTATATGACTCAGCCAGAGGGATTCAAAGTTGCTGGTAAGGAAAATTTGGTGTGCAAACTGAAAAGATCGCTTTATGGTTTGAAGCAATCTCCCAGATAGTGGTACAAGTGATTTGATCGGTTTATGATGGGTTAGAGGTACACAAGAAGCAAATTTGATAATTGTGTGTATTTTCAGAGGCTACGTGATGATTCTTTCATTTATCTACTCTTGTATATTGATGATATGTTGATAGCTTCGACGAATATCGAAAAAATTGCAAAGTTGAAGACTCAGTTGAATTGAGAGTTTGAGATGAAAGATTTGGGTGAAGCTAAGAAGATACTAGGTATGGAGATTAGCAGAGATAAAGAGAGAAGCAAGATTTGTTTGACTCAGAAGCAGTATCTGAAGAAGGTATTACAGCGGTTTGACATTACAGAGCAGTCAAAACCTGTAAGTACCCCACTTACTCCTCATATGAAACTTAGTGCATCTTTATCTCCTAGTACAGATGAGGAACGAGAGTATATGTCTCGAGTTCCATATGCTAATACAGTTGGTAGCCTGATGTATGCTATGGTGTGTACAAGACCTGACATTTCACATGCAGTTGGAGTTGTGAGCAGGTATATGCATGATCCTGGTAAAGGACATTGGCAAGCAGTGAAATGGATTCTACGGTATTTGTTGAAAACCATGGATGTTGGCTTAGTCTTTGAGAGGGATGATATAAGTGGTCAGTATGCTATTAGTTATGTTGATTCAGATTATGCTGGTGATTTGGATAAACGTCGGTCGACAACAGATTATGTGTTTACTCTTGCAAGAGCACCAGTGAGTTGGAAGTCTACTTTACAGTCTACGGTGGCTTTGTCTACTACAGAGGCAGAGTATATGGCAATAACAGAGGCTGTGAAGGAAGCTATTTGGTTACATGGATTGCTGGATGAATTGGGAATTGGGCAGAAGAAGATCATTCTTTATTCTGACAATCAGAGTGCTATCCACTTAGCGAAGAATCTAATGTTCCATGTTCGTACGAAGCATATTGATCTTGGGCATCATTTTGTGTGGGAGATTATTGATGAAGGGAGAATCTTACTTCAAAAGATTGAGACTGCTGAGAATCCTGTAGATATGTTGACTAAGGTTATGACAGCGATCAAGTTCAATAATTGTTTGGACTTGATCAACATTGTACGAGTTTGACTGCGCCATTGGACACATTTGGAGGCGTTGTAGTTGTGACAGAGAATGTAGGAAAGAGAAGAAATTTGTGGTGGGTCGGCATATCCGCCAAGGTGGAGATTTGTTGAGTTTGTGGCTCATATGTTGGTGGAGAAATCCCACATTGATTAAGTAAGAAAATATGAGTCTTATGTGGGCTTATAAAAAAAGCCACATGGGAGAAGTCTAATTGTCCCATTAGAAATTCTCCTCTACCCCCTATATTTGTAAGGTCTCACATATAAGACCTCATAGTTTAAGGGCCTTTCATTAAGGACCTTAAAGTTTGTAATATTTCTTTTTTCCCTTTGTTTTGGGTATTTGTAGTATTGCTCAATTGTTTGGGTAATTACAGTTTGACCCAGCTATTCGGGTAATTTCACTTTGGCTCAATAGTTGTGGTATTTGTATTGTGGCCCAAAAGTTTGTAATTCTCTTGAAGATAGTGGAAGGTTTCTTCAGTGACGCCCGAGGACGTAGGTATTTATATCGAACCTCGTTAAATCTTGGTGTTCTTTCTATTTTGCATTGTTGATTGATTGGTTGCCTATTTAGTTGCTATTATATTCAATTATTTGGCATAGTTTATGGTTGTGCATTTTGGTTGTTTTGTTGCTTTCGCTTCCGTTCTTGCACAACAGTAGGTTTTCCTCTTGTCAGGTCATCCTATCCCTAATGGGCGCAAACATCAAACTTGCGCCAATGGATGAGCCAATGCGTACTCCTCTCGCGCGTATACAACATTTTAGGCAAATTATTGGTCTTGATGTTGCTATTGAGGACATTATTGACATTTGAAGTAATTTTCCAACGTTAACGTTTCTCTTTAAACTAATTCTCAATTTGTATATATATATATATATATATATATATATATATATATATTTCAAAAAATTGTAATCACATGTTTTGGATCAAAGGTATTTTCTTTACATTTTCCTTTTATTCTAATTTATTTATTTATTTTGCTAGTACATAAACACATATTTGTTTTTTTTTTTTTTTGCACATTTGTAACATTATTAGTTTTGTCCTATGTTTAATTGTTTTATAATACAAATTAAAAAATATTTATTAAAAAATTATTTCGTAATTATAAACATAAATGAAATGGTCAACAAATATGATTTATCACAATTCAGTTCATAAAAACATTTGATAATTTTCTTTTGCAACTAAAAAAATAGAAAATACTTGATTGAAAAGATAATGCTTCTAGCTACATCACTAAAACATTACAAAAAAAAAAATCTAATAAAGTGAAACCTATTCAAAATAACACGAAAGATAACTCATATATTAATATACATAAAAATTGTACAAACATGATATCCTAAGATTGTTTTTTTTATAGATTTTCTTGCACAAGAGTTTAATGAACTATTATAAAATTCAATAGTGTTGATCATGCAATTGGGTGAAAGTGATAAATGTTCATTTTAGCTTTTCTTTTCGGTTAATATGTTCATTATTTGGTAGATTGGAATTGTGAGATTTAAAAGTATGGATAATTTATATGTAATATAATAGAAAACTGTAATATATAATGATACAGGAGGACTTACATGGCTCAGTTATAAAATCTAAGTTTACAGACAGCTTAGAGTTGTAATGCACTAAGTTCTTATTTGTTTTATAGTGCTGACTCATTCTCGTATACTGACCTGATCTGATAGGTGTGAATGAAATCAGTTTAATAGATCATAATCAAGAAGAAGACAAGTTAATTAAGTGCAGTTTGTCGTTGTCCAAAATAATTAAATAATAAAGTAAGAGAAGAGAGGGATGCATGACATTTAATAAGAGATCTTCAAATTATACGTTTTGAGTTCTTAGATTCCTTCCAAATTATTGTCCAAGTCATCTTGTACTCAACGAGGGACGTAAGAAACACTTTTGGAGAAATGTTTTTGTTTTTTCAAATTTGTAAATTCTTGAGTAAACCAATTGTTAAGTGTCAGCCTGTACAATTCCTCTTCTTCAAGATAATTGCTCTTTAATTTGATCTTAACCTGTCAGTAAATCAACATCATTAACATGGACTGAAAATTTTAGATTATACTTGTTCATGAATTTTGTGATTTTTTTAATAATTTGAAAAAAGAATTTATTTTTCTAAGAAATCTTAGTTTAATTGAAGAAAATAGTTGATCATATTCAAAGCTTTGTTTATGGAATATGCTTTCCGGACATGAATTTTGGAAATGGTTTTGAAAAACGAAAACAAAATACATGTTCAGTAATGAATTTGGAAAATAATTCTCAAACAATGAAAATAGAATATACATTTTATAATAAATTCTGAAAATGATATGCTGAATCAGAAAACAAGAAAAGATGCATCAACCCAAATATAAAATGACTCATCGCTTGAATAAAACAAAGCTAGAGCTGGTGAAGCAAAACAACCGATAAGGCGTTCATTTGATGACTTAATGTTTAAAGTCAAAATAGCCAAAGCGGAAAAATATTAATATTCCTTGAACGTGCTATTGTCTTCAAATGGGGGGATGACGTTGTCGAGGCCCTTTGTCTTTGATGAAAGAATCTATAAGTCCATAATTTTGAAATACTAGCATTAAAGTTCTAAAAAGTAACTACATATCAAGAATGTACAACCATCCAATGCACTATGTCGTTATCTAAATCTATCACTTACTGCGTCCACGGTGCATAGCAAAAATAATTCAAACAAAAAGATTCTAGAAATATTTTTATTAAAAAATAAAATAAATTAATCTTTAGATCCATAAATAGATTAGACGTAGTCATAGAACTATTAATTAGTAAACTGTTGGGGCAATTTGCCCCGCCTAGTTTTAAATTGAATAATGATACACTTCCCAAAACTTATCTTAGAATCATGCATTCCAAATGGCATGGTATGAAATTAAAGCTATCATATTATTTATTACATCATCACATAATCTAATTAGTAAGCCTATATTAAATACACATAATTTGGGATAAAAAATTTAGGATACAATTTGAAAAGAGTATTATTATTCAGATAGAATTTGACTAAGTGACTATTTGTTCGTATCACTTAAGATTTAATGGAACTTAACACTTAGTAGGACTTAATTTATATTACTTAATAGTATGTTTGTTTATATTTTTGCATACATCTTAAAAAAAGTTGTGAGAGAATATCTTAACTTTAATGTGACTTTTTTACCCTTATTAAAATGTAAAATATTTTTTATATTTATTGCAATCCTTTAAATTAAATAGTTAATAAAATTAAATCAAAATTATGTTTCAGTTAAATAGTTAATATTATATTTTGTACAATCCTTAAAAAAATAAATATTTAATAAAATTAATTAAAAATTTTAATCATTAAAAAATTATATTATAGTAATAACATTTAAATAAAATGCTTGTATTTCATTTTTCATAAGTGTTAAGCGAATAAAATTAATTTAAATATGACATATTTACCCATTTATGAAAACTAAAATATATTAATATTAATAATTTTATATTTTAAAAAATTAATATAAATAATAAACTTAAATCCAGATTTAATAATCATAAATAATAAATTACCTATTATAAAAAGAAATATCTATTTAAATATAGTAAAACCATATTATCTTGAATTAAATGTAAATTTATTTAAATAAAGTAAATTTATATTTATTTATTTTACTTAAAAAAATTAAAATATTTTCAATATTCACAGAGTTGGTATTGTTGAGCCGCGGGACACCAACATTTGGCGGAATAGCGAGTGTCTGTAAACATCTCCCATTCTAAGAAGATCTTCTTCTCATGATCTACATGATCGTGTAATTCTTTTTGGGAGATAAACAACCATTCGGCCATAGGATGTCGGAAGAGATTCGGCCATTTGAAAACACAATAATAGTCTTGTAGATCGAGAGAATTCAATCATGCTGGTTCCAGTGGTGTCGTTGGATATGCGACCCTAGCGGTGTGTCGGTGGCGGGGACGTTCCGCAGGTGGCGAGGAAGATAATTGTCTGATGATGAATGATAAATTATCGAAATAATTGTGCTATATATGTAGGAGGGTAGTTTCGATATTTTAAAGTTTTGAGATTTTTGAAGAAAAAAAGTGATAAAGTTTAACTTTTTATATTTAAACAGTTGATCTAAAAGTAAGTGATTAGATAGAAAAACAAAACATTCCAAATTTTGTAGGCCTCTTAAATCTAAATGGATTGATATATAAGTGGTCCAATTAAATGGGCCTTAAGTTCACTCAAATTAATATCCTTCAGCATTTGTTGAGTTTACTTTATTGCCTGTATTAAATATTAAAGTTTAAGAATAATGATAGATGTGTATCTAATATATGTTTGCTAAGTGAATAGTGTAATGATGTAATGAATTATGTGGTAGCTTTAATTTAATACCATATCAATTAGGATATATAATTTTGAGATAGTTTTAATGTATGTATTACTAATCAAAGTTTAATTTCAATAAACCAGCTCTTAACTCATTGTTTTCCTGATTCAATTCTATAAATTATTCATCATTTCTTTTTTTCTTTTTTTTTTAATAACAAAGAAAATAGCTCTCAACGCTCTATTCTAATCTCTAAAGTTTCAACCTTAAACATACAGTTTTATTATTTGACTTAATTGTATATACAGATAAATATGCTCATAGAAGTACTAGTAATAAAACCATTATTCAATGTTTTGAAAACTTGAAAATGCTTGTAAAACTCTATAATAGAAAATGTCTTTCTTACCTACAGTAGTAATAATAATAATCTTTCAGACTTGGGTGGGGCTCCCATTTTTTTTCACCCTCAACACCCATTCTCACTACACCCTTATTAGAAAATTTAATATTATTTAATCAATTACTCTATACACCTTATGTAATACCAAAATAATCTTCAACTAAATCTCTTCTATTTTTATTTTTTAATATCTTTTCCAATTTTCCTCTGTGCATCCATGAAACCTTATGATGTTTTTCAGATGTATTGGTGTTTCATTGCAACTGATTGTCCTTCTTTCTTCGAGGCAAAAAATAAAATTCCCTGTATGTTATATATAAGTTTTTATTTCAACAAAGTTTCATCAATTGCTATTTATTTTTCGTCTTCATGAGACAAGATAAATGATCTATCTATACATTCCCTTGTTGAAAATATTTATATTCTGTCACCTGAAGCCATCATCTTGAGGTTAGAGGGAGCACCTTCGCAATGTTAATTGAAATATCTCTCCGTAAATCTTACAAACTATTCATCCACGAAATATCATTTGGAATTTTATTCTTTTATAGTTATTCTTTAAATATCATCTATTCATGCATGCCATCATTCCGACAAAAAAATATTTAAGAAATCTGAAGTAAACAAACCCATGGATCTAGCATATCAAGTTGCTGGGTCTCTTCCCATGCGTAGTGGAAAGGGAAAAACTGGGCTAACTGGTCTCCATTGATTGCAAACTGTATTGAAAAGTTTTAAAATGAGCGCTAACTCATATATTTAATAATTGCATAAAAATTGTACAAACATGATATTTAAAGATTGTTTTTGTAGTAGACTTTCTCGCACAAGAGTTTAATGAACTATTGTAAAATTCAATAGAGTTGAGCATTCAATTGGTAGGTGAAAGCTCGTATAAGCTTTTTCTTTTTTGAAATGATCATGTTTATTATTTTGTCGAGTTGGAAATCAAGATGATGGGCTTACTTCGAAAAACAATTATTTATATTTCTTAATAATAATAACATATTTGGTATTAATTAGATAATTGGGTTTATAAAGTAAAAAATGTATATTTTGAATTTTAAGGCAAGGTTTTGTTACTCCCATGCATATTCTCTTCTTCACAGGTGAGCCCTGGCTTCTCAGTACGGATTTTGTGTTATTGAAGATTAAGTATCTTCTCAAGTAATGAACTCATTAACATCTTTAATTAGAACCTGAACAGCATGTTTTACTACTTGTCGATGTAGATCATTAAATCCATTGATTTGGTTTCAATTTTCCGAAGAGAAGTGAAAATTAAACTTAATATTCTGATCAAGAGTCTAAACGCAATTTATATATACTTCTAAAATGTCTAGATACACATGCATAAGCAATTATACTTAAGCAATTGATGAAAGGCAAAGCTAATAATAGCCTATAAGATAATTATTATAGGCACTTAAACAAATGAAGATTTTTTTTAATATAAATAATTTAAATTAAAATATTCCAACTCTATATTGTAATATATATAATACTATACAATCTAAATTATATTAAAAAGTAGGTATTTACCACGTTTCCGAAAAGAAACTTTTTTTTTTTCAATTTCTACTTCTAATTAACCGCCACCACATGCCTGCATGATTGATTATTAGTTTCAAATAATGAATGAAGAGTTTAGTACTTTTGTTAACAAATGATTCTAATTAATTGCTTTGGTAGGCGTGAATGAAATCAGCTTATTAAATCATTAAGCAAAAGACAAATCAAGTGGAATTTATAGTTGATGCGTTCGAAACTAGCAAGTATATTAGTCGCACAAGTAATAAAGTGATAAGTAAGATATCGTTCCTACGAGGATTGATTCTAATTGAATTTGTTATTTCCAGCAACAATTAACTAAATGGGGGTTTTGTTGTTTGATTAACTAGATGAAAAACTGAATACGACGGTAATTAATGAATAACACAATGCAAACTTAATTGAAATGGGAATTAATCAATGATAGAAATCTGGTCAAGGGATCATTCTCTACCACAAGATATGGATTTGCGAATTAATTGTAGAATTGTCATCTAATTACAGCATTGAAGTTATCAACCGTAGATAATAACAAGCTCTATTACCCCAATCTTTCCTTACTTCGTTGTTAAATAAAACAAGCTCTTTATTTAATCTCTATCCATTAAACAACCTAGAACAAGCTCTCTAAGTTTAATTCAATGGATGCATTAATGATAAGAAAGATAGGTTGATCTAAGCAATAAACACACAAGCTCGGATTATTTAACTTAGGTTATATTCTCCAATTGCAATCTCTGATCACAATTTTGCTACTAATGATTAGAAATTCAAGACAATTACGGATCAAGATTTCTAATCTAGCAATAGACAATATCCAGATTATATTCAGTTGGCCACCCAAATACAATCAGCAAGCAATCATAAGCATTAAACATGGGAAAATACAAGCAACTTCAATTAGAGAATTGGATAACAACTTCTTGCACAATCAACTCACAAAAACCATATCAAGGGCTTTGAAATCACCCTCAACCAATTCAGATTCAGTTACACATGTTTAAGAACGTGGTAAATACAATACAACATGGAGACATTCCAGAAAATGAAAGGGAAAGGGAAAAACTTAGCAAATTTGATGATAATTCTCTTTGGATTGTAGTTCTTCCTCTTTCCAAGCTTCCTTTCTCCTTCAAGAACTCCAAGAGATGAAAGAATTCCAGAGCTGCAGCCTCCACCACGTTCTCCCCTCTCAAGTTATTCAAAATAAAACCCTAAATGTGTTTAAATACTCTGCTACAGTAACCTGCTACAGTGTCCCGTATTATACATGCTACAGTGATTTGTGGAATTATATTTCTATACTTCTCACATTGTTTTGATTATAACTTTTGGTACACTGAATGGATTTATAAACCGTAAATTTCTCTAGAAAATAGACTTCGAGAGCTTTCCAACGGTATATAATATGTCATCGGGTTCATTGTATATCAATACAATTAAATCCGAGAAGATGGTTGACTAGCAGAGGTGAAAATGAAGGGTTTTACTCCATTTTTGTGCAAGTTGCTCCAAAACTCCTACAAACATCAAAACCACACAAAAACATAAAAATACCAAGGAATATAGCAAAGAAACATGGACGAATTGATATGAAAATGATACATAAATAGACACCTATCAAATTCCCCACACTTAGACTTTGCTAGTCCTCGAGCAACTACGACGATATGAAACAAAACTAAACCGAAACAGAATCAAAGAAAAATAAAACACACAAATACTTCAACTTGCAAATAGGCCTCAAAGATTGTACTTAATTATAACCCAAGGAATACTTCAAAATAATGCACTTGATCAAGAATTTTATCTCAAAAATTAGTTTCGCTTCACTTCAATCCTCAAGTGTGTGTGTGTATAGAGCCATTCTCACCTAATCACTTGTAACCCGGATGAGTTTATGCATAAAAATGAATCATATTTTATAGTGAAGATGTGTGTATAAATGAACTCCATAGGCCTGCTTTTCAAGTCACTCTCCACTAATGTAGACATGCACAACACCAAGGATCAAGTAGGACTTTATTAAGCTTGTAACGTTTGGCTTGGGCGAAGGTATGATAAAGGATAATAATTTGGCTCAAATCACCCACAAACACATAAATCATTCAAGACTATTTAGAGCTCAACCCTATAACACAACTTTATTTCAATTCACCAGGTTACTCCCCCAAACTTATTTAGAACACTCAATCTTTTTTTTTTTTTTTGCAGAAAACAAAAGAAAACTACACCCCCACACTTTGTTGTTTCATTCTTTTTAAGAACACTTAAGGGTATAGATCTCTTATTCTTCTTCTTTTGTTCTCTTTTGTTCTTTTTTTTTATTACACTTCCCCTCCCCCATACTTAAACAACACATTGTCCCCAATGTGTAAGTATGTGAACAATAAGTACAGATTGGCTTTTTTCTTTTTTTCTTTTTTTTTTTGTTTTACAAACACAATAGAACTCACATGCATTGCTCATGACACATCCCAACCTCCTCTAACTTCCCAAAACCAGAACATAGCTCAAAATTTAATTGTGAATGATCTACATGCTCATAGGTAAGGGATAAACTGTTTGGATCAAATTTATTTGAGGTTAGGAAATCTTTTAGTGAGTTAACAAAGAAAAAGGCTTACAGCGGCTCAAAGGGGTAACTAGGGATCAATTTCTGTCAAGGTTGGCTTATAAGGCTCAAACGGTCCAAAGATGGCCTAAATCATTTCCCCAATGTTGCACAGTCTAGTATTTCGCCTTGAGTAACCATCAAACAAGTTCTAGAATTCATTGAAATATGAAGAAACATTTATATTACATAAACTTTCTCTAAGTGAACAAATAACTCAGTGATAATAGCTCAGTGCTCAATGTTGCACAAGGAATCAAAAGCAAAGCGAAAAACAATAAACATTTCAAGCACACAGATCCATGCATCATTTATCATTTTCCAAGAGTTATTCTTAATTCAATAATTATCTTATCATCGACTCACAAAATGCAAGAAAAGAGGTACGTGGCGTTGTTACACCTGAGTCAAGATTGTATATTTCAACAATCCTTAGGACCGTAGCCCGCAGACTTAAGGTTTCCAGCCCATATACCTTTATTATGAAAGAACAAAACAAGAAACAAGACACTTCAAACAACATGAAATAAACAAACTACAGATTTATTGAGAGAGAATGCGTTTCAAGAATTAAGAAAACCCCATATTCTGCCATTCTCAGGTTTTTCCACAATGTTTTTTTTTCGAATCGAAACTGATAAAGACAAAAACACACAACAACTCAAAATTACATAAAACTAAACTTACTTAGAAAATAATAAAGTCCAACAAATCAGTAAACAAAAACAAGGCAGTTAGAATGGGTCTAAAAAGTTTAGAAGTTAGCCTCCTTATTCAGCCATTATGGATAGAAGAGATCCAGAATGCGTTTCAAGAGGAGTTGAACTTTTTAAGCCACCACTCTAAAAGCCATGATTAGAAAATATTACCTGGGGCGAAAGAAAAAATCTGAAAAAAACTCAAAAGAAATGACATGAAAAATCTCAAATAAATACACTAAAAAGAAAGTAAACAAAAACGAAGCAAACCAATAGATAGAGATTACAGATGGAGCGTTAAATCCAGTCTACGCTTTTTATTGCCTTCTCCAAACCAATCTATCCGAGCTGTTGTTGGATCAGGCGAATAGACGAATTCTTGTAGTTTATCAATTAACTCCCCTGCAGTTGAAGTTGTAACCAGGATTTGCCTCGCCGACGGTGAGATGAAGTTTTTTCTACAGCTTGATCAAGAAAGGACAACAAACCATCAAAAAAATTATTGACATTTAACAAACCAGTGGGTTTCCGATGGATGTTTAGCTGTGCCCAAGAGGTGATTTGAAATATATCCTCTAATGTACCATAACCACCAGGCAAAGCTATAAATGCATCGGACTTAACAATCATATGTGCAATACGCTCATGCATGCTAGAGACCTGTAACTCTTCCCCGAGTGTATTGCCTACGATATCTCGTACAGCTAATGGTTTAGGGATAATGCCGAGAACTTTGCTCCCTCCTAGGGATGCAGCTGTTGACACACACCCCATTAACCCAAGACTACCCCCTCCGTAAATCAAATGAATTACCCCTCGCAGCTAATGTCCTACCAAGATCAAGAGCTGCTGTTGTAAACTCTCCATCTTTACCAAATTGCGATCCACAAAATACGCATATATTTGGAATCGCCGAATTGGTGTTTTCTCCATTTCTAAAAGTGCTCTAAACTTGTGCAAGACAATGATGTACGTAGGTATTATGCGATTCAAGTGCAAGACAGGTTATAAAATGACATTTGAGATTATGCAAAATGGATATATACACACGTAAAACTCTCAAATTTGACACATGGGGACATAATTTCGGTGGCGGTTGCTCGATGCAGATTTATCGCCACAAGATTTGAAAAAATGAGATATGCTTTTGGTGAGGTTGGACAAAACCTACACACTTGTCTCCCACGTGAAGCATGGAAAATGGAGATACACTTTCGGCGGGGGTTGACAAAACCCCCACACTTGTCTCCCACGTGAAGCATAAAAAATAGAGATACACTTTCGGTGGAGGTTGACAAAAACTCCACACTTGTCTCCCACGTGTACTTATGCCATAGGGTAGTCATATGGTTTGTCAAAAAGAAAACTTGAAATTAAAACAAACAAAATCAACAAAAAACAAAAACAAAAAAACAACATTGATAATCAGATCAAACGAAACAAGAAAAAAAATTCTACAACAACAACACACATTCAAATATACACGTAGTTGTGATTGTGGCTCACATCTTCCTCTGGTTTTACGTCCAGTAACGGCTGAAACGCCTTCTATGAGTCGGGGATTTGCTTCCCATCCAGTTTTCTTATAAACTGGCAAACAGGTCATTTTTAGTCAGATTCCCTAGACTATAACACTGCAATTCATCACGAAATTGTGTCCATAGATTAAGCAATTCACGCTGAACAAGTCCACAAGAATGTGACTCGAGAGTTAACAAAACATTATCCAGCGACTCATTACGCAAACCATTCTTAATAAATGAAAGTTTATCTTCTCTATTCCTGGACGCAAAACCTAATGAACGACAAGTCTGGTTACAATTCATCTAGCACATTTATAACATACTTGTAACCTTTTCGCTCTTCGCCTCTTGGCGTAGTAGCTCTTTCCTAGACTAGGCATGTATTTTTTGAGATTAATGTCAGGCTCACCGGACAATCTCACCTTGGCTTCGATAAGCCATCGGATATCCGCAGGCACATTTAGGAGCATCAACGCCCAAAGTCTAGTCATCCGTACTTTATAAATTTTAAACACAGCATTTTGAGGAAGTGAAGGGAAATATTTATGAAGGTTCGATAGAAAGATATCGGCATCCATTGAAGAGAAGAAAAGGAGAGATATTACCGATAAGGCGATTGAGTTTGTTTTTCTCCAAGATATGCACGTTTCAAACCTTCGAGCAATGACTTCAATTCTTGTTTCAGTGTTTCCTCAAGCTATTGCACAAATGAGCAAAAAGTACGAAATAATCAAATTAAACAAAAGGAAAAGAAAAGAGCAGAAACGAAACTAAAGACACATAAAAGAGATAACAACGCAATAGCAAACAAAAGTCAAAAACAAATATAAAAATATAAAAACAAATAAGAAAGATGGCAAAGAGAGATAAAACCTTATCAATTTGATGGCCTACGAAAGGAATCACCTCGAGACACAAAAATCGATCATTATTACCTTATTTTATTTTTCTTTTCTTTTTTTTATTTATTTTGCAAAAACATTGGGTTGCCTCCCAATAAGCGCTTGGTTCAACGTCCTCAGCCTGACGTTTGTTCCATCATAGGAGGGTCCAATCTCCACTGTGCTTCACTAATGGGCTTGGATCCTTCTTCTAACAAGATACGGTCCATGCATATGGTTGGGCCTTGGATGTCAGCAATCATCCACCCAATAGCTATTTTGTGATCTCTAAGTACTCGGACACGTTTCTCTTCTTGTAGTGGGGCAAGGCCCATTTCTATTGTAATTGGCAAAGGATCTTTGTCACCCAAGAACACATGCTTCAAATAATCTGGAAGTGGCTTATGCTCCAAGGTATTGGCTTTCATCACAGAAGGAAGAAGTTTCTCATTAGATAAGGCAATTCAATGTACAAAACATCATACCTGTTTGTGGTTATAGCTATGATCTCATCTAAGCTTGCCACAGCTTCCTCCATTTGTTTGGACACTTGTATAAAAATTCTTGATTCCTTAGAATTTTTTGTCCCTATGTGCTCACTAATAGCTACATCCAATCCATTCTTGCGAGTTAACTCAAAATGTTATTGTGGCAAAGAATCAATAACATCAACTGCAAAAACAGAATGCAAGTCACTAGGGTACCTCATTGCTTAAAAAATATTGAAACGGAGCACCTCGCCATCAAATTCCACGGTGAGAGTGCCATCATGAACATCAATCTTAGTTCGAGCAGTTTTCAAGAATGGTCTCCCTAAAAGAATTGGTGTTGGATTAGGAGATGTCTCATCCTCCATTTCAAGAACATAGAAGTCTGCTGGGAAAACCAATTGATTCACCTGCACAAGCACATCTTCCACAACTCCCTTGGGATATGCATTAGAATGATTAACAAGTTAAATGGTAATACCAGTTTCCGCAAGAGGTCCAAGATTTAAAGAAGCATAAATAGAATATGGCATGACATAAATAGATGCTCCTAAATCTAACATAGCCCTTTCAAACTTGGTTCTACCAATGGTGCATGGAATGGTAAACGTACCTGGATCTTTGCATTTCGGAGGAATTTTTCTTTGTAGTACAGCCGAAACATTTTCCCCCACACTTACTTTCTCATTTCCCTTCAACTTTCTCTTGTTGGTGCATAACTCCTGGAGAAATTTTGCATAACGAGGCACTTGCTTAATAGCATCCAAAAGTGGTATATTTACCTCAATCTTGCGAAAAGTTTCCAGGATTTCCTGTTCTTGTTCCTCCTTCTTTGATTTTGCAAATCTGCTAGGAAACGGTGGAGGAGTAACATAAGAAGAAATTTGAGTTTTACGATCTACCTTAGAAG